>BQKN01000140.1:82850-112691 GCA_022839385.1 Asparagus kiusianus | reverse complement strand
TATATATATATATATATATATATATATATATAACTCTACAAATTATACAACATTACACAAAATAACTCTCACAGTTCTTCATTTCCCACTCAAGTTCATCAGCTGACTTGATCGTCAGAGGTACAATGGAGGAACCAGTCCTAGTCCCCTCACGAGTTTCTACTTGTGCAGGCTTCAGCTCCCCAACTTAGAACAGGATATTCGGGGAAGGGAGCGGCCCCTCATCAACCTATCCAACCATCTTAATTGACTATGTGATCATTAACATCAACGGGTTGGCGCCCACCGTGGAGCCTTCTGTCTTTTTCAAGAAAACATGTATGGTTCTGAGCATAGGGCTGAGCAGTCTCACCCTGTAGAACAACATCAGAGCTACGTTACTCAAGCTCAGCTTGAAGAAACAGCTTATCAGATTTCTTAGTCTTTCTAGTAGCAACTCGTTGTCTTCACTAGCGAGCTTCTTAGCCAGCTTCCACAGCCGTAGCAAGCTACTTCAGCTCTCCCACCACCTTCTGAAGACCAGCGGTCGGAGACTCACCCTTCTAGAGCATAGCAAGTAGTCTCGCCTTACACTTCTCATGCTCCTTCCAAGCAGTTAAGGGATCACGTCGAGCAAGCGATCCCGCCACCTCATCGGTTGACTCGCCCCGATGAACCTCACCGACGTCTCCCCCATCGTCAGGAAGTCACCGATGAGAGTCCCAGCCCATACCATCTTGGGAACCACACTAGGGGAGTAATCTCCAAGACTCTTCCTAACTATCATGCCTCTCCAGTTCCCTTTGCTACCATAGGGGCCTCTGGATACGATCAGGTATACAGACCGGTTACATAAGCTATTAGGGGGAACACCCCTCTTTCAGATGACCTCATGAACACCCCATGTGAGAAGTTCATGATGCCTTACGTGGAGAAGTACAAGGGCGAGGGAGACCCCTCCGAGCATATTCATAACTACTATGATGTGATGAGCATGCTCCAGGCATCAGTAGCAGTTATCTACCGATGCTCTCCCATCATTCTTTTGGAGAATGCCAAGCTCTGGTGAAACACCCTTGAGTGGAAGTCCATCAGTAGCTTCCAACAACTCAGCCAGAAGTTCATCCACTACTTCCTGGCAGACATCATGTAGAAGCTCGCCCCTCATGTGTTGATCCAGATGAGGCAGGAGCCTAGAGAAAGCCTTCAGACCTACTTTAAGAGGTTCCAAGAGAAGAGGCTAGAGGTCAATGACCCAGGGAGTGTAGTCGCTATGTCTTCTCTCGTGACCAGTTTGCAAAGTAACGAGTTGGCCGGCTCGCTTGCTAAGAAGCCAGTCACCAATTATGAACAACTGATGGCCAAAGCTCATGGGTACATGAATATGAAAGATACCTGAGCTTATAAGGCGGTAGCTAGGGCCACAGAGACCTCCACAGCCACAACTTCAGTAGCAACAGTAGCACCAGCTCTAGCAGCTCCACTTGCACCGCCGACACCCGCAGCACCACCGGTGGTGGTGCCGACACCAGAGTAGCTAGGGCCCCTCCGGCAAGGTAGGATTAGCCTAGAGACTGATAGAGGAATCCAAAACCAAAGTTTGCTCTCACTGTCTTCAACACCCCCCTCTATAGAGCTCTTGAAATGGTCTAAAAGGAAGGGCACCTCAAGGAGCCTACTCCTCAGATAAGGTTAAATCCATGGAACCGAGATACCCTATACTATTACTGCTATCATAAGGATCATGACCACCTCACGAATGACTAACTTATCCTGAAGAGGGACATTGAGGATATGATCGAGAGAGGGTACTTGAAGAACCTCGTCTTTCAGAGAGACCAGAGGGAAGCTCACTAAGACAAAGCAGATAGAAGATCCTACTCGCGGTCGCCTCATCCTCGACAGCCCAAGGAGAGCCGACCCCAAGAGCCTAGCCATAAGGGGGTCATCAACATGATCAGTAGTGGTCCCACTGCTAGAGGGTTGTCCAACAACACCCGGAAGAGGTATGCTAAGGCAGAGGTCGATGAAGTCGAACAGCTCTTCGAAGCTGGTTTCATCCAGGAAGTTCAATACCCAGAATGGCTAGCTAATGTGGTATTGGTGAAGAAGGCAATGAATAAATGGAGGATGTACATGGACTTCATCGACCTCAATAAATCTTGCCCCAAGGATAGTTTCCCTTTGCCTCGAATTGATTAGTTGGTTGATGAGAGTGCGGAACATGAGCTGCTCAGCTTCATGGATGTCTTCTCCGCCTACAACTAGATCTTCAAAGTAGAACATGATTAGGAGAAGACCTCCTTTATCACCGACTTGGGCACCTATTGCTACAAGATGATGCCGTTCAGATTGAGGAATGCCAGAGCCACATATCAGAGACTTGTCAGTAAGGTCTTCAAGCACCAAATAGGCCGTAATCTAGAAGCTTATGTAGACGATTTGCTGGTGAAGTCGAAGAAAGCGTCATCCCACATATCAGACCTGAATGAGACCTTCTCCACCCTCCAGCACTACCGAATAAATCTCAACACCACCAAATATGCCTTTGGTGTGCAATCAGGAAATTTTTTAGGATTCATGATCACCCAAAGAGGCATAGAGATCATCCCCGAGAAGATAGTCACCATAGAGTGACTACCTGAGCCGTGTACCTTGAAAGATATCCAGAAGCTGAATGGGAAGATTATGGCACTATGACGATTCCTCCCCAAATCCACTGAGAGGAGCCTCCTATTCTTCATAACTCTAAGGGAAAGCTAGAACATAAATGAAAGCATGAATTGGACAGCTGAGTGCAGTGCAGCTTTTTAGGATCTCAAGGTCTACCTGAGTACCAATCCACTGCTAAGCCAGCCTATAGTAGGAGAGACGAGCGGCGAATGAATGCATTACAACACTATACATGGTTGTATCCTCCAAAGCCGTTATATCTTCTAGTTTGGGAAGAGGAGAATATTCAGAAGTCCATTTACTATGTAAGCCGAATTCTCAATGTGGGCGAGCTCAACTACCCCCTCATAGAGAAGGTTGCCTTCGCCCTCATCACCACTGCGAGGAGATTCCGCCCTTAATTTCAGGCCCATGCCATAATTATGCGGACAAGTCTACCTCTGAAGAAAGCATTGGGTAGCCCCACTACCTTTGGGAGAATGGTCACATGGGTAGTCAAACTCAACGAGCATGATGTGTAGTTCAAACCCAAGACGACTATCAAAGCTCAAGCCTTGGTCGACTTCCTCATGGAGTCGACCTTGCCAGGCGATGAGCCAGACACACCTTTGCCATCAATTCAGCCAAAGCATCCAACACTTCCAACAATCCAAGCATCTTCCCCACAAATACATCGCACTTTGGAGTATGCTTCGCCCGAGTTTGCCTTTTGGTAGTTGTTGAAAATTCACGGGTCCTCCGGAGAAGCCGACATCGGAGCGGGAGTGGTCCTGTGCAGTCCCGACGGGTTGATGCACGAGCACTCCATCTCTTTTGACTTATCGGCCTCAAACAATGAAGCCGAATATGAGGCTTTTCTTGTTGGCCTTCGAGGGCACAAACCCTGATGGCAGAACGCCTCTGCATATTGGTCGACTCGTAGTTAGTCGTCCATCAGGTGAATAGATGATATGTGGCAAAAGACCTGAGGATGACCTTATATCTCAAAGATGCTAAGGGGATATTAACTAGTTTCTTGGACTTCAAGATAGCTTAAGTCCCTCGTTCTCTCAATGCTCGGGCGGATGCCCTCTCCAAGCTCGGGTCAACAAGCTTAAGGATCAGCTCAGGGTCTGTCTACACTGACACCCTCGAGCGACCTAGCATCTCCAAATCACCAAAGACCATCATGGAGACCGGGACACCTGTCACGCCCTGTTGGCTAGATTCTATTTCCCTCTACCTGACACATGGCACTTTGCCTGAAGATCCCACCGAAGTGAGGCGTCTCCAAAAGAACTCTTGCTGCTATCTCATGATCGATGGATAGCTCTACCGGATATCATACTCAAGCAGCGGTGAAGGACCCTATCTGCGGTGCCTTCGGCCATTAGAGGCCAACTATGTTCTCAAGGATATTCATGAGGGCACATGTGGAAACCACCCTGGGGCCCGAACCCTCACGTAGAAAGTCATTCATCAAGGGTACTACTGACCCGCTATCTTGGCTGAGTCAAGGCGACTCGTCTTAATGCAAAAAGTGTCAGTTCTTCTCATCCATCCCGTGAGCAGCGGCTACCAAACTAACTTCCATCCTGAGTCCTGTACTATTTCATGAATAGGGGTTGGATTTTCTAGGTCCTCTCCCCCTAGCTTCGGGACAGAGGAAGCTTCTTATTATAGTGATCGACTACTTCAAATGGATTGAAGTCGAACTACTAGCAAAAATTGGTGAAAATAACATCGTTAATTTTATATGGAAGTCCATCGTCTGCCGTTTTGGTGTGCCCTGGTCCTTTGCGACTGACAACAACACTCGGTTTGATAGCATAGGCTTCCGAAGTTTTTGGGAGGAGTACAATATCCACATCAAATACTCCACTGTCGCCCACCCCAAATCCAACAAACTTGCAAAGGTTGTCAACAAGTGCATCCTCCAAACATTAAAGAAGAAGGTGGAAGCGACAGTAGGAAACTGGGTCGAAGAGTTACCTGGTATCCTCTGGTCCTACCGCATAACTCACAAGAACTCATTGGGGGAGACTCCATTCAAGCTAGCTTATGGCGTCGAGGCAATTACTCCAGTCGAAGTAGGCATGCCGACCATCTGACTACAACACTTTGACAAGAACTTGAACCCAGAAGGGCTTCGAGTTAGACTCGACCTCCTAGAAGTAACCCGAGAGAAAGCGCTCTAGACCTAGGTTACCAATCAGCAACGAACCACCCGCTACTATAACAGCAAGATCCGACCCAGGAATTTCAACGCTAGCAACCTCATCCACCAAAGAGCTACCTTTAACAAAGACACTCGGAGAGGAAATCTAGCTCCTAACTAGGAAGTCTCGTACACAGTCCTAGAAGAGCTGCAAACAGGCACCTATCAACTAAGGGCCTAGATGGAAGAATCCTGCAACACCCCTGGAATGTTGAGCATTTGAAAAAATATTTTCAATAATCCTGTACATAGTTTCATTCATTATAAATAAAGTCTTTCTAAAACTGACTCTTGTTTTGCACTCTTGTAGTGCTAAATCTATGCAAGAATCTTAAGCCCTTTGTAGGCTATCTAAAAATCACTACAGATAGCTGATCCCCATCAAACACCGATGATGGAAGTTACAATTTGACGGCTTCCAGAAGACTATAATTTGAAGACTTTCACATGGATCGATGAAGGCTACAATCTGACGACCTTCGTAACAACTGATGAAAGCCATAATCAACAGCCTTCACAATTAACATCGGGAGTTACAATCTGACGACTCTCACATTTTTAAGGAGCCAAGATGAAGGTTACAAGATGACGATCTTTGCAACGCTCTAGCAAAAGATACTACAAATCGACGGTCTCTTTAAACCAAAACACAGATATCTCTCAAACCATAAGAAAATTGGCAAAACTGTCGGAGCAAACCGAACCCTATGGGGTGGGTTTGGTCGGCTCCGTCTCGTTGAGATAGCCAATTTTTATGTATAATTCGTCCAATTTCGACTTACGGTTTGAAAGTTATGAACTGTTCTTCACAGAAAGTTATGTTCTGAAATCCGTCTGCAAGATTAGACTTCGCTTGAACATTGGACTTAGCCTGAAGCTCGCCAAGCCCACCTAAGGCTCACCTCTGCATCCAAGATCCAAAACGTATAGGTCATGCCCATGTTCTGAACTCAAAGCGCAGAGGTCATGCCCGCGTTCTAAACTCAAAACACAGAGGTCGTGACCACATTTGAGATTCAAAACGCAAAGGTCGTGGCTGCGTTCCAAACTCGAAACGCAGAGTTCATGGACTCAAAACACAGAGTTCATGCAGAGCCCAACTCTGCGTCCAAGGTCCAAAAACGTACAGTTTATGCGGAGCCCAACTCTGCGTCCCAGGTCCAAAAACGCACAGTTCATGTAGAGCCCAACTCTGCGTCCTAGGTCCAAAAACGCACAGTTCATGCGGAGCCCAACTCTGTGTCCCAGGTCTAAAACACAGAGTTCGGGCGCAGAACGCTGTTTTCAGCGTTTGACTCATTCAAGCACGATTTGAATGGTTCCAGAACCGTTTTCTCCCCATGATTTAAGGGGATCACTACCTTATCATGGAGAGATTTATGGGGGGCAGTTACACCCTATTAAGCCCTCATTAAGAAGAGATTTAAGGGGGCGGTTACACCCCTAAATCTCCTATAAATATGGGTAAACTCAACCGAGTTAAGGGCTGGCTTTTTGGATCTTAGACTTGGTAGCGAAGAGGAGATCTTTGGTTTGGCAGCAAGGGGAAGATCGACGTTCATCCTTCAGCAACGTTCAACAATAGAGAGCCTTCATCCTTGGCTTATAAACCGATTTCGGTTAAATCAACTCTTTCATAGAGTTTCAAACTCGTTCAGAGTTATCAACTCGATCAGAGTTCAAAACTTGCTCTACAAGTTCTTCTAAAACTCGCTCTGAGTTATTAACTCGTTAAGAGTTATTACTTTCCATGCAAGTTCTCCACAATGTCAAATCGTGAGGAGAAGACCACGTTCCAGTGAAACAAGATATTCGGATTGTTAACGGAGAGCAAACTCGACGCGAGCATTCGAGGGTGACACTCCATCCCCACCGTGAAGGACCCAGACATAAACAAAGGGGAGAATCCAGATCATTCTCTTCTCTTTTGTAATCAGCAAATCCGATTGTAACTGAGATTAAAGGAATACAAATCAATTTTCTTTCATTTCTTTTACTACAAATTTTCCACAAATAAAAGATGGCGACTCTGCTGGGGAGAAGCATCCTAACGAAGAAGTGATGGTGCAATCCGACGTCAACCTCGCTGGAATAACGGTCGAAACTCTCGTGGTGGAGTTTGATCAAGCCAAGTTTGAGAAGGCCCTCTCCTCCGGATCCCTTAGCTATGCGCAAGATCCATAAAGTTTCTAAGGAGACTAAAGCTCCAGTTGTGGCCAACTCATCTAAAGACTATTTCCCCTGAGGGTTGCACTATTCATACAGTCCCCTCTCTAAGAGAGAAGACTTAGCTTTGGCACAATTCCAAAAAAGCTGACCCTCCAATCAACACGAGCTCTGCATAAGCCAAGATAAACGCAGCCCTCAGGGGTGCGTTTTCCAAATAAAACGCAACCCTCAGAGGCGCGTTCTGTAACGCCCCGCCCCGGAATCCCGGAGTCGGTACGCTATTAGATCTGATGGACTGGCCTCACAAACCACCACATGTCTTTTTAGCACGTTTTGTCCTCACTCACGTGCTCTCTAGAAAACTTCCCAGTGGGTCACCCATCCTAGAATTTCTCCAGACCAAGCACGCTTAACTTTGGAGTTTCTAGGAGTTGGGTTTCTGAAAAGAAGATGCATCTTGGTGGTATGAGTATTCCAATCAAATCTATCAATACTAATCACATCACCCTCTCAAGGGTTGGGGTATTACATACTCCCCCACTTAAATTCACAACGTCCTCGTTGTGCCAAATCATATCATCCAAGACCGTACCATCCGTGTGAGACTCTAGAGGTGGCTCCTACGGCCTCAAGAGGTGGCTCCCGCCCTCTCGACGTAGCACTTTGCGCCGTATAGCACTTAGCTCTCACAATTCCGGTTGGTTTTTCTCTGATACCATTTGTAACGCCCTGTCCCGGAATCCCGGAGTCGGTACGCTATTAGATCTGATGGACTGGCCTCACAAACCACCACATGTCTTTTCAGCATGTTTTGTCCTCACTCGCGTGCTCCCTGAAAAACTTCCCAGGGGGTCACCCATCCTAAAATTTCTCCAGGCCAAGCACGCTTAACTTTGGAGTTTTTAAGAGTTGGGTTCCCGAAAAGAAGATGCATCTTGGTGGTATGAGTATTCCAATCAAATCTATCAATACTAATCACATCACCCTCTCAAGGGTTGGGGTATTACACGTTCAAATATCAAAACGCAGACCTCAAAACCGCGTTAATCTGGCAGAACGCAACTCTCAGGAGTGCGTCCTAAAACCAAAACGCAACTCTCAGGAGTGCGTTCAAGATCTAAAATGCAGACTTACGAACTGCGTTAATCGATAAAAATGTAACCGGTAAAGGTGTGTTTCATCAACAAAACGCAGACTTTGGTCTAGCGTTAGTAAAACAGAACATGACCCTAGTGTTTCTTCTTCAGAACACGATGTGATTCGTCGTGTTCAAAAAGATCAACGTGGATTCAAGATCCATGTTCACCAGAAGCTAGTCCTGTCCAATCATAGACTGGGGGTTCCAATTCAAACCTCACGATCAGTGAGTAATTCTCGAGTCTATACAACAAACTTGAGAGAGTTCATATCGAGAGAAAGACCGATGCAACAAGTCATTCATTCATTCCAATATGAATGACTGATTCCTACGGTCCTCTCGGGATGTCAATGCTGCTCATATGCGGCCAAACTGTTGGTGTTCGACCAATTTATGAACGTTGCTTTACCCAACCAATGACGACGTTCTCACAGGAAGAAGTCTCCAGAGACCGAATATCCTGGGGTCACTATCAATGTGATCAGTAGAGGGAAAGCCTCGGGTCCTAGTTCCGATAATTCTGAGACAAGTCGTTCACCGACCGTCAGAGAAATCGCTAACGAGTTTGAAGGAATCTACTAACGTACTCGGACGCGAACAGGAACCATTCCTCATGTCAACTATCGAAGGTTAGTCAGAGGAACCAATTCCGATGATGAACACTCAGCCATTGCAGAGTCCCAATCATTAAGCTCTTTTGTTGAACATGAGAGCTCCGCTTATATGACGGGAAACCATGAAGATCTCACGAAGAGACTTGATGAGCAGGAGGCCATGATCAAATCTCAGCAGGAGGTCATCAATGAACTCTTGGCCCTGATGAACCAAATCGTCATAGACAAGGCCAAATATCAGAAGACAGATTCGCCACCCAGGCGAGAATCTTCCCGAAGAGGAAGAACGTCTTCATCCCGACTTCACACAAGCAAAGGGAAGCAAAAAGTGGTTGATGGTGCTGCTTCTGACCAAGAAGCCCACAACCTAAAATCTTCCTCTGATGAAGGAAGAGAGACGGATAACGAGCAGAATCTCCAGTCTACCAAAATTGAAGAATTAGAAGCCCGCCTCAATGCCATCGCTAACAGAAGCGAGCTCCAAGATGAGGGAGTTGCCAGACCCTATCCTGCCGAATGGAATGCAACCCCTTATCCTCCAAAATTTGGGGTCCCGATGCTACAAACTTTTGACGGCACGGGATCACCAAACCAACAAGTCTATCATTTCAAGTCATAGACTAGGAATATGATATCAAACAATGCCATACTGGCTCGATTGTTCATTGGTACCCTCAAGGGAGTTGCCTTTGAATGGTTCAGGAAACTACCTACGAGATGTATCCAAAAGTGGGTAGATCTAGAGAGACTCTTCCTGTCGAGATTCTTTGAAGAGGATACAGAAGTCTCCATCCATACCCTTCTCGCCACTAAGCAGAAGAAGAGGGAGTCCGTCAATGCCTTTGTCAAGAGGTTTCGAAGCATGGCTCTTCGATGTTCGTCAAGTATGACACAGTCTACCTTAGTGGAGACCTGTCGACACAACTTATAGACCGACCTTCTAGCACAAATGAGGGTTACAGAATGCCGTTCCTAGAGATAATTAATCTCTCAAGGCAACCAAGCTCAAAACATTATTGTCAGGATCAAAGCTGAAGAACAAAGTAGGCAGAATCAACTTGAGCAATCGGACCAAGCCTAATCTTCTCAGTCAGAAGAGGAAGATACTACGGCCACTGAAGTCAATCATCTTCAGTAGGATGTTAGATCCAACAACTATCACGTTAACAGTTACCTCTGGTAGTCTAAATCATTAGATAGTGGCCTTCTAGGTAATGTGCCATGTCTACTACTTTTTCCCCTGCACTTGTTCAAGACTGGGGGTTGGTTTATATGTAGTTCATTAGATTATGAGTAATAAATTTCATGAGTTGTCATGTTCAATAGATTACCTTTGTCAACCACAAAATCTGTCAAAACTATTAAGTTAACAATACACCTCTGATAGTCCATTTCCCCCAAATTCCTCCACCAATCCTCTTCAAGTAGGATGGTAGGTCTACCAAAACTATCACGTTAATAATTACCTCTAATAGTTCATCAACTTACCAATCTTCTTCAATCGGCTGGCAGATCTACAAAACTATCACGTTAACAGCTACCTCTGATAGTCAAACTCATTAGATAATGGCCTACCACATGATGTGTCTCTATTCCGACTTCATGGATAGTGCCCCACTAGGCGATGTGCCTTGTCTACCTTCTTTTATTCCCCTGCTAAGTCTTAATTAAGACTGGGGGTTGGTTACTTGGAATCCACTGGATTAAGAGTAACGAATCTTTCATATTGTCGAGTTAACATTATGCTTCTGACGATCATCACCCCCGCGGAGTATGAATTCAGTTTGCATCACTCCCAATTTGTCACGTTAATAATACACCTCTGACAATCAACTTACCAATCCTCTTCAATAGGGTGATAGGTCCTCAAAATCATGCTCAAATCACAATCTTCCCCAGCAAGATGCTAAGTCTTCAAAACCTTGTTCAAATCATAATTACATAATTTTATCACGTTAACATCATACCTCTGACAAAATTAACTTATCAATCCTCGTCAATAGGATGATAAGTCTACAAAGTTGCTCTCCTCGCAACACAATCTTACCACGTTAACATCATACCTCTAACAAAATCAACTTATCAATCCTCCTCAATAGGATGATAAGTCTACAAAGTTGCTCTCCTCTTAACACAATCTTATCACGTTAACATCATACCTCTGACAAAATCAACTTATCAATCCTTGTCAATAGGATGATAAGTTTACAAAGTTTCTCTCATCGCAACACAATCTTGACACGTTAACATCATACCTCTGACAAAATCAACTTATCAATCCTCGTCAATAGGATGATAAGTCCACAAAGTTCCTCCAATCACAACACAAATCCTGTCACGTTAACACTATATCTCTGATAAAATCAACTTATCAATCCTCGTCAATAGGATGATAAGTATAAAGTTGCTCTCATCGCAACACAATCTTATCACGTTAACATCATACCTCTGACAATTCACTTATCAATCCTCGTCAATAGGATGATAAGTCCACAAAGTTGCTCCAATCGCAACACATTCCTATCATGTTAATATCACACCTCTGACAAAATTAACTTATCGACTCTCTCCAACAGAGCGATAGGCTTACAAACCCGTTAAGTTAACATCACACCTCTGATGACCAAACCAACTTATTGACTCTCTTCAATAGAGCGATAGGCCCATAAAATACTGTTAGGTTAACATCACACCTCTAACGGTCAAACCCCCCTAATGAACTTGTTAATCCTTTTGTTCGACAAGAAAATTTATGAATTTTACTCTAAGTGAAAATTCATGCCAAGTTAATACTATATTTCTGGCACTTCTAATTTTCTTTTAGTATTTTATGTGAAAACATAACACAGAAAGAAATAATAACAAAAGTCTACATATTCAACATCGTAGCACCAAAAATCCATACCTTTCACGTATGGGGACTTTATCTCTATCCCTAATTAGAGATAAGTCTATGCCTAACACGGGTTGCCGGTTAGTCTTTTCCCCATAAAAATAACAAAGTCTATGTATTCAAAATCATAGCATCAAGTCTAAGAGGGTTCATTCTCTTAGCATAACGTTACATGTGAAACGGATTCAAATAATTCACATGCTAGACCGACTCAAACGGTAGTCGGTAAAGGCTCTTCAAATCCGTTGATGGCTGAGGATTTGCCAAAAATCCTATGACTGTTTTTGAGCCTATTAGCTGAATGGATGTGAGCCGTGACATGACGTTTGAGAGCTTCTGCTCATGAGTGGCTTGTACCGTCGCTAAGGTTTCTCTTCGAAGCTCATCCTCACACAGGTCCTGCATGTCAAATCTCTTCAACCAAGATGCCTTTGAAGCGGGTGCAGAGAACAATTCCTTTGTGACAAGGAATCAATAGCTCCAAGATCAGATCAGAGTTAAGATTCAAAGTATTTCGAAAATTCATCCCAGTCAACCGCGAACTTTCAAAAACTTTGGAGGGGGTTCTGTAGGCTGTCTAAAAATCACTATAGATAGCTGATCCCCATCAAATACCGATGATGGAAGTTATAATTTAATGGCTTCCAGAAGACTATAATTTAAAGACTTTCACGTGGATCGATGAAGGTTACAATCTGACGACCTTCGCAATAACTGATGAAAGCCCTAATCAACAGCCTTCACAATCAACATCGGGAGTTACAATCTGATGACTCTCACATTTTTAAGGAGCCAAGACGAAGGTTACAAGATGACGATCTTTGCAACGCTCCGGCAAAAGATACTACAAATCGATGGTCTCTTCAAACCAAAACGCAGATATCTCTCAAACCGTAAGGAATTTGGCAAAACTGACGGAGCAAACTGAACCCTATAGGGTTGGTTTGGTCAGTTTCGTCTCATCAAGATAGCTAATTTTTATATATAATTCGTCTAATTCTGACTTACGGTTTGAAAGTTATGACATGTTCTTCACAGAAAGTTATGTTCTGAAGCCCGTCTGCAAGACTAGACTTCGCTTGAACATTAGACTTAGCCTGAAGCTCACCAAGCCTGCCTAAGGCTCACCTCTGCATCCAAGATTCAAAATGCAGAGGTCATGCCCGTGTTCTGAACTCAAAGCGCAGAGGTCATGCCCACGTTCTAAACTCAAAACGCAGAGGTCGTGACCGTATTTGATATTCAAAACGCAGAGGTCGTGGCTACATTCCAAACTCGAAACGCAGAGTTCGTGGACTCAAAACACAGAGTTCATGTAGAGCCCAACTTTGCGTCCCAGGTCTAAAAATGCACAGTTCATGCGGAGCCCAACTCTGCGTCCCAGGTCCAAAAACGCACAGTTCATGCGGAGCTCAACTCTGCGTCCCAAGTCCAAAAACGCATAGTTCATACGGAGCCCAACTCTGTGTCCCAGGTCCAAAATACAGAGTTCATCTCTGCGCAGCACGACCTATGCGTTTTCAGCCTAAAACAAGCCCAACTCTGTGTTTCAGGTCTAAAATGCTGAGTTCGGGCCCATAACGCTGTTTTCAGCATTTGACTCGTTCAAACACGATTTGAACGGTTCCAGAACAGTTTTCTCCCCCAGATTTGAGGGGATCACTACCCTATCATGGAGAGATTTATGGGGGGTAGTTACACCCTATTAAGCCCTCATTAAGGAGAGATTTAAGGGGGCGGTTACACCCCTAAATCTCCTATAAATAGGGGTAAACTCAACCAAGTTAAGGGCTGGCTTTTTGGATCTTAGACTTGGCAGCGAAGAGGGGATCTTCAGCTTGGCAGCAAGGGGAAGATCGACGTTCATCCTTCAGCAACGTTCAATAACAGAGAGCCTTCATCCTTGGCTTATAAACCGATTTCGGTTAAATCAACTCTTTCATATAGTTTCAAACTCGTTTAGAGTTATCAACTAGATCAGAGTTCAAAACTTGCTCTGCAAGTTCTTCTAAAACTCGTTCTGAGTTATTAACTCGTTAAGAGTTATTTTCAAACTTGCCACGCAAGTTCTCCATAACGTTAAATCGTGAGGAGAAGACCATGTTCCAGTAAAACAAGACGTTCAGATCGTCAACGAAGAGCAAACTCGACGCGAGCATTCGAGGGAGGCACTCCATCACCACCGTGAAGAACCCAGACATAAACAAAGGGGAGAATCCAGATCAATCTCTTCTCTTTTGTAATCAGGAAATCCGATTGTAACTGAGATTAAAGGAATACAAATCAATTTTCCTTTATTTCTTTTACTGTAAATTTTCCACAAACACCCTTAGTGCCTTTTTCAGGATAAACTCAAGGCACACTCACTATTCGGTCGCCTCCGACCAAAAGGCCTAGGCATCCTCACTAAGGCCTAGGCACCCAACCTCAGGATTTTCATTTACCAAAAAGACCTTGGCGCCCTTATTAAATCCAAGGCACGTACCCTAAGACCCTATAGTGTTATCATGAGTAAACCCAAGCCATAAAGCTCAACCATTCGATCGCCTTCGACCAAAAGACCCAGGCGTCTACGTAAGTCCTAGGCACCTAACTATCAGGGTTGTCAATTTACCAAAAACACTAGGCGTCTATGTAAGTCCTGGGTATCCAACCTCTTGGTTGTCAATTTGCCAAAATACCCAGGCATCTACGTAAGTCCCGGGCATCCAACTATCAGGGTTTTCGATTTGCCAAAAGACCTAGGCATCTACGTAAGTCCTGGGCACCCAACCTTCGGGTTATCATTCCAAAAGACCTAGGCGTCTACGTAAGTCCTGGGCACCCAACCTCGGGGTTGTCACTTTGTCGAAAGACCTAGGTATCTATGTAAGTCCTAGGCACCCAACCATCAAGGTTGTCAATTTGCCAAAAGACCCAGGCGTCTATGTAAGTCCTGGGCACCCAACCATCAAGGTTGTCATTTTGTCAAAAGACCCAGGCATCTACGTAAGTCTTGAGCACCCAACCTCAGTGTTGTCACTATAGCAAAAAGACCTCGGCGCCCTCATTAAGTCCATGGCACCTACCCTAAGACCATGGTGTCATCATGAGTAAACCCAAGGCATGCAGTGTAACCATTCGGTCATCTTCGGCAAAAAGACCTAAGCACTTTAACTTGTAGGTCTTTGTCGACAAAAAGACTCGGTTATCCTACTAACAAAAGGCATATAATGAGCCAGTCGTCTCGACCCCTTAGCATTCGGGTCAACACATCATGACCAACTCATAACAATCAACACTTGTTCTCTCAATCAGAACAAAGCTACAAGCAAGCAAAGCTAAAACAAGGAATAATTGAAGGCAGACTCTAGAATAGAGCAAAGTCAATATTTATTCCAAAATTGAAAATTTTATTACATTATCCATGTCAATATTTACAAAAGGGCATGTCGATATTTATAAACCAAAAAAATACAAGCCCTTAGATGTCTCGACTAGATCTAGGAGTAAGGCTTGGGAGGTCCTATGCGGGGGCTTCAGGGGTAGGAGCAGCAGAAGAAGAAGCGGGAAGGTATTCTTCAGGGATGTCATCCAACTCATCATCACCGTCATCCAACACTAGTTCCAACCCCCCTCTACTCACCTCGATCTCCTTTAGAAGGTTAAGGCAGCAAGAGACTCAGAGAGGGTAAAGACGATCAGGTGCGGGGTGAGAACCAAGAGGGAGCAGCGAGGCAAGATAGTCAACACTTGCCTTGAAAGCTAAGGCCACCTCAGTTTTACCCAAGGGATCCTGGCACCAATCCTCAACCACCTTCACCCTATACTACTCTGAATCCATGTGAGCAAGCTGATTCTTTAGGTCCTTAACCATTATCACGGACACCTGATGAGTCGACCGCTCCTCCTCAAGGTCTCACCTCAATTGCTCAGCTGAGAGATAACAAGATTGAGCATCCTCCTCGGCCGTCACCCTGAGACACCTCTTGAACTCTTTATTCTCATCCGATTAATCATTAATCAATTTTCAAAAAAAAGGTATATCAAACTCTGGAATGAATCATTTGATCACTGAATATTGGATTCTTCCTTCAACTTCTATTGGCATAGATCCATAATAACTTTGAATTTTGCATGTCTTGCATATACTCCTCCTTCGCCCTATACTACTTTGAGTCCATGTGAGCAAGCTGATTCTCCAGGTCCTTGACAATTATCATGGATGCCTGATGAGTCGACCGCTCCTCCTCAAGGTCTTGCCTCAGTTGCTCGGCTAAGAGACGACTAGATTGAGCGTCCTCCTCGGCCGTCACCCTGAGATGCCTCTCGAACTTGACCTCTTCCTTTAGAATAGTAAGGAAGTCGTCCCGCTCGAAGATGCCTTGCTGGAGGTAGCTAACTTCCCCCTTCAACTAGTCCACCTCACCATTGAGCTTCTCAATGGAAGCCGCCTACTTGGCGCCGTGAGATCTGAACCCCTTGAGGAGTTCCTCTTTCGCATCCAGCTCCCGGCGCCAGCTAGCATCATTACTCTTTAGCTCGGCCTCCAAGACAGCAACCCTCTTTTCAGCCTCCTTCCTAGCTGATTTCTCCCTAGCTAACTCAGGAGGAGAGTTGTGCATATAGGTGAGCCGATTAAATAGCTCCGACTCTAGTAGCGCTCCCGGATAAAGTAACTTTTGAGGGCCAGGTGTAGGTGTTAAAAATTACCTATAGGTTACTGCACATAGCTTGAGATGAAGAGAAGGTTATGGACATCATCATCTGAATCAAAGAGGATCATCCGATGCCATGAAGAGTCAAACGAACGCATGAAGCGAGTCGACGAAGCGTATGAGTCAACGGAATGCGCGAAATGGCTAAACGATGGAAAAATGACCTAGTGTTTTGCACCTGTAGTGCGAAACACCCTTGGTGTTTTTCACATGGTACGAAACACTAAGAGTGTTTTGCACCCGATGTGAAACACATGAAGTGTTTCGCACTTGTCAGGACTCCCGGGACGTGTTTTAGTGGTTTTTGATCTGTTTTGACGATTTCAGAACCTGCCCAATTGTGTGAAGGCTATCTTTAAATATGGAAGAGCTGTTAAAGCTATTGCTAGCCAAAGATAAGGTCAAATCTTGGGTTTTTATCTGAAAACTAGGCATATGAAAGCCTATAAATACAACCCTATGGCCCTTATGCACGGGTATTCGGGAATTTTAAAGTTACTGACCCTGTGAGAGGAGGAGCATGAATTTTAGATCAGAAGGCTAGTTCTTGGTGAGTTTTTTGCATAAAGAAGAAGAGTTCGAGAGATCTGCGGCCCCTTCAGCCCTTCAGCCATTTCCTTGGGATCAGACTTTATTTCAATCTTGAGAAGAGTATTGATCTTGCTTCGTCAAGGGATTTACTTCTGTTCTTGTGTCTTTTATGATATAAGAACATCTAGCTTTCATTTCATTCAACTTGGATTTGATTTCTTGGTGGTCCGCGGACTAATACGTCCTCGACACAGGAAAAGATCCAACGTAAACAGGGGGTGATAAACGTTCTCTGTGTGTATTTCTAGGAAGTTGTAATTTTTTATGTTTTATTTGTGTAAGAGAAGTCTTATAAAAAGGCTCACTCTTTTTAACTTGTTTTAAAATGATAAATGTTGTAATGAGTTCTGTAATGAAACCAACTTTTGACGCAAACACACTGGCGACCACTACAACCGAAGCTTATAAATATAAGCCTAGGGCTTTTATTTGCAAGGATCTGTAATCAGATGGTGAGGTGCTGTCAAATTGAAGAGAGGAATGTGAATTTTAGAGGAGGGTTAGTAGATCTTGGCAAATTTTAGCATAAAGAGGGAGCTATTCAAAGGATCTGAGGCCCGTTTCCTTTTTCCTCCGGATCAAACTTGGTTTTTTTGATCTCGAGAAGAGTCGTAATCTCACTTGGTCGAGATTATCACTTCTGCGATTGTTTCTTTTGTGAAGAAAGAGTATTAATTAACTTTTCTATCAATCGGATCTGTCCACGACGGTCCATGGACTAACGCATCATCGACACAGGTAAAGTTCCCACGCAAGCAACGGTTGATAAACGTCCTCTGCATGTGTTTGAAGAGAGTTGTAATTTTCATTTTATTTTTGTTGTAACGAGAGATCTTATAAAAAGATACACTCTCTTGAATCTATAATTGATAAACAATTATAATAGATTCAACGATGAATAAACCAACTTTCGACGCAAACAAACTAGCGATCACAGTAGGAGCCTACAGCTTTTCTGCCAAAGCTGTCGTGCCACAATCATGGATCCAGATCCTGGTTAACGAAGAGGTCGAGTACGAGTTTGACCAGGCCAAGTTTGTCAACAGTATTTGTCGTCCTCTTCCTCTAGATCCTCCACCTTTCCTAAATGCAGGATGATCAACGCCCATCCGGCCTCCAATGAAGTCACAGTTACATATCTAAACTCCTCCTCGGAGTTGAGTACTGAAGGCACACCTATTTTATTAAAGAGATCTTTCCAAAGGTAGCGCCAACACCTCGCGTGCCAATTCGCCAATGTTTAGATTCGATAGACAGAATCCGTTACGAGGTGGATCTGAAACTCATGGAGCGTCGAGCGCCTCAACAAAGAGCAAATGGTACCTCCTCCAAACCATGAACAAGTGAATGGATCCAAGTCAAAAGGACCCATTCAACCCTTGAGGAGCGAATCCAGAAATGCCGCATGCTGCTTGCACACGCACGAAACCTTGTACTGGAAGCGCGTATGTTACAGAAGAAGGACATGGTCAAGGAACCATCAAAACCCCATAAAATTTGGATTCCAAAGTTTGAAACTTCACGAAAATTAAGTCAGGTGATGGCAGGAAATTCATGTGGGCGAGACAGGCTAAGTTATCTCACACCTGGCAAAGACACCAAAGGCTGTCCCGCCCAAAGAGCTAGCTCTAGGACTGCTTCCGTGTCTCCGATATCCCCCTTTCCTGTTCTGATGGATCCCGTACCTCCGATGAAGCCTCATGACAGTATGGATCCCTCCCTATGCAAGAAAACACTTATGGATCGCATTGGTCCTTTGCACGATGATCGAGGTAAAGCTCCCTTTAAAGAACACTTGCGCCCAATGAATGAACCCCGAGCAACTCATCGAGCTAGGGGTTGTACAGACACTCACAACAAGTCAGAGCCTTCCTATGATGGGAAAACTCCTATAATGGGCCGCCTCGAACGGGGGGTCATACAAACTCCCTTGCATCACATTCACCAAAGATGACATGCAAACAAGGAACTCAAAGCATGACAGGCCTTCGTATTTTACCGGATACATTAGCTCCAGCGTTGTCAACGGGATCCAAGTTGATCCGCATTCCGCGATAAGTATCATGTCACTCCGATTGTTGTATAATCTAAAAATCCCCGCTAGCAAGCTAGCTTCCACAGGCACTGTTATCTACGGATTTAACACCAGTAGATCTAGACCATTGGGTAAAATCCGAGTGAAGTGTCAACTTGAAGATTTGAGGCCTGAAGTCACGTGCTATGTGATCGATGCAGAGACCTCCTATAATTTATTATTGGGTCGACCTTGGATCCATGGTAACGTTATAGTTCCGTCCACCCTACATCAGTGTCTAAAATATGTGGACACAAATAATAAAGTCAAGACAGTGGTCACGGATAATCAACCGTTCAAGGGATTGGAAAACTACTTTACTGACTCCCTTCTTTACGGTGCTAAATCCGATACTGAATCATTGGCCCAAGGCACAGACATCGGAGAAGAAGCTGATACCGAGGCTGGGCTTGATTATAATGAAGATTTTGTACTAAATGACATTGTATTATTTGTAATCAATCTTGACGATGGTGAATCGTCAGATGGAAGCTGTAATTAGTAACTTGCCGAAGAAGTAATAAATGACGATTTAGAGTATTCGCCTTGTCTTAATAATGTAATGCGAGGGTTATATGATAACCCTGATATACATATGCCACTTCGATCGTCTTGTATGACGAAGAAGCGTATCCAAGACTCATTTAGAACAACTGTCACACCCCGCTTCCCAAAATACACGGGAATCAGAATGTGAACAAGCCCGTGATGTATTAGATTAAGAAGAATAAATAAAAATAAACATTTGTCCTCAACCTAATACGCTAAGCATCAAGAAATAAATACAAAGGCACAAGTCCCCGATCACAATAGTGAGAATATAATGAACAACACAGTATAAAATAATACATATCATAAATAAAATATTATCCCAGACATAACATTCGGGTCAACATGCCCTCATACAAAACTGAACAAAAGAGTACTGAAGAAATATGAAGTATACATCATTCATCGGAAATAGAAAGGAAAAGACTATAAAAGCAACAAGGATCATCAAATAAGATGAGATACTAAACTTCAGCCTATTCTTCAACTCTGTCTATAAGGTACTACTGTTGAGAATATCCTGGCTCTGGTACATCCCCAAGCTGAACCTGTTCTTCCACTAAGTCTGACATACACTAGAGAAAATAGGTGTACGTCAGCGTGCATGGTACATGACAAGATCCCACATAACAAATAGAGAGAACGAAAAACCAAATGGAAAATGATACAATAATAGAAATGACAAAAGGACGTGCAATTGGAAATCCAACAAAATCAACCAAGTAACAAGTCGATCATGCAGCTAGTGATCAGAATAATCATCCAATTAACAGGGTCATACAACTAAATGGAATTAATACTTAAAAATCTATAACAAAAGACATAGTACGTTGAGCAAAATAATCCACAAGGAAACCCTCATGTATATACCATATATCTTAAATTATAGATAATTAAATATTAATCCCGATCTATGTATAAAAAGGAATACAACTAGCCTACATCTCACAGGAATTCATACTTAGCCAAGAAACAAGGTCATGTAACTAGCCATCCTAAAACTCACTGGTCCACATCTCACATAAAGTCAACATTCATATCACCAGAAAACTGACTGTTCACAAATCCTCTATGCGCATCCAATACCGCTACACGAATCGGTCAGAAGACTACGTGCAATCTGATCTCAGCCTGGTTTGAACTCATGCAAAGCGCAGGTGATGAAACAGGTCACGGACTAAAGTCACTACACGAATTCACTTTAACCCAACAAACCAATCCCAGTGACTAAACAAATTCACTTATGCGAGCCTGGAAGATACATCAACAGCCACATCCGATCACATGAACAAAGACTTTCCCATTGTAAAACCCCAAAAATATGAATATTTTATGATAAATAATGATAAATATGTTATATGGTGAAAAATAATATATTTTGATGTTTGAATATGATAAGAATTGATTTGAGATCAATTCAATATATATTTATAAATATATGAGTGCATATGTGCAAGACATGCACAAAGGCCAAAAGAGAAATCTGAGATTTATGATCAGTTATGAGTTTTTATATTATACACACTGATGTAATTAAAATCTAAGAACATGTAAAAGTTTAAAGTTGTAGGTCTCTTCAATAGATTTCTAACAAATCTTAAATCATCTCATTTGGAGGTTGGACGAGAAAGTTATGGCCAATATACCGAACCCCAGCCTGTGTGCAGGTTTCTATACGATCGACTGCTGGGCGTGCAGATGCCAGGATTATCTCTATTTCGGGTTGATTTTTTTTTATACCAAACCCGGGAGTATATCTAAGTATATATATATATCCATTTTGAAGCTCTCAGAACCCTCTTTTATTTAGCCTCAGCCCCCTCCTCTCTCTCTCTCAAGCCCTAAACCCCCTTTCATTGGCTATTCTTGGACGATTTTGGAGGAGCTGACGCGAGATCCATTGGTGTTCAGTGAAGGAGGATTGTTCTCACTCATTTTTGGGGTTCATCAACAACAACCCTCAGGCGAGTTTCATCTCGCCCAATCCTTCACCTATGTTTTAAACGTTTTTAATAAAGTTTTCCTATGTTTTATGAGCCTAAAATGCTATTTTATGTATAAAGATAGATCTTTATATTGTATGTTATAAAAAGAACAAGTTTTCAGTTAATAAAGATCACCCATGAATTTCTTAATGCAGATCTAGATCTGAAAATTTTCCTAACAAGAGTTTTGAAAGAAAGATAATTGTTTTCAAACGTGTTGACATGCATACATGTGCTTAAAAAGGTTTCTTTTTGTATATAGTGATTAGATTGTATTTTTTTTTTACATATTCTGGAAATGCTAAATCACGTATATAGGATTTGTAGTATATAGAATCGTCACATAATGGCTTTTAAATCAACCCCGAGGACCAGAAACCTGTAGAAAAGGTTTCTGTCTCTTCGTAGTCGATACCTCATTTCTAGGAGGTTCTACTCAGTTCGATAAGTAGCTGATGCTGCCACTTCACAGGAGAACGAGTTAGCTATGTTTTAGAAAGATAAGGAAGGGAATACTAAGGATAAGGGTAAGAAGAAGAGGCTTTTTTCAGGACCCCAGTAGTAGCAGCAAGGCCCTCATAGGAGAGGACCCCAGCATGATCAAAGAGCGCCTTAGCAGCACAAGTTTTAGGGCACATGTTTTAAGTGTCACAAGATTAGCCACAGAGCATCAGACTGTCACAGTGCACCAGCAGGAGCCCAACAAGGGAAAGGGCGGAATCAGCGGCAGAACCGATTTTAGGGCCGATGTCAGGGCTAGCAGATGAGACTCGAGGCACCGCCAGTAGTTCCGATGATTGAGGGATAGGTTCGTGTAGTTCAGGAGGTCTCTCAGGGACATGTAGTCCCATATGCTCCACTTCCAGCAGCAGAGTAGCCTCCAGTCACCAGTAGAGTCTATGCGGTAGTCCCTCGTGATCATGGTGCGAGCAGGGCCATAGTGGAGGGTATGTTCCTCGTGAACTCCTTTCCAGCCCATATTCTTTTCGATTTAGGGGCTTTGTATTCTTTCATATCTTATGCATTTATGATTAGACTTCAGCTCGTAGCTTAGCCTCTAGGCATTCCTTTGTCAATTTTCACCCCTCTAGGTGAGATGTCGCTCTTGGAGAGAATTTGTAGGAGGTGTATTATCAGTTTAGATGAGTCTAAGTTCGTTGTTGATATGATAGTGTTGCGCATGTCAGAGTTTGATGTTATTCTTGGTATGGATTGGCTATCTTCCTACCACGTCAGTATTGACTGTTTTGTAAAAACAGTCAATTTGCGAGTGTCCGATGGGTCCGAGTTAGTTGTGGCAACCTCTCAAGGGAACCAGTTTGCGTAGTCATTACTGGCGTACATCGAGGAGGTGAGGCTTCGGGATCAGAGTGTTGATATATGTAAGACTAGAGTTATTTCAGATTATAAGGATGTCTTTCAGGACATACCTGGGTTGCCTCCAGTGAGATAGGTTAAGTTTTGTATTAAGTTGCAGTCAGGCATAACCCTGATATCCCGAGTACCCTATCGCATTGCACCAGCTGAGATGAGAGAGCTACAGACCCAGTTGGATGAGTTGTTAGCTCAGGGCTTTATTCGTTGGAGTTATTCTCTGTGGGGAGCGCCGGTCCTCTTCGTGAAGAAGAAGGATGGTAGTATGCGATTATGTATCGACTACCGTAAGTTGAACAAAGTCACTATCCGGAATAGATATCTTTTGCCTCGGATTGATGACTTGTTCGATCAGCTACAAGGAGCGTAGTATTTCTCAAAGATTGATCTTCATTCTGGTTATTATCAGCTACGGGTTCGGGAGATGGATATTCCCAAGACCGCCTTTCTGACTCGATATGGGTCCTTCGAGTTTTTGGTCATGCCATTTGGATTGACCAATGCACCCACGGTATTTATGAATTTGATGAACCGGGTTTTCCATCCATATTTGAACCAATTCATGATTGTATTTATTCATGATATTCTCATCTATTCGAGATCAAAATCAGAGCACGAGCAGCATCTACGTTTGGCTTTGCAGACTTTGAGGGAGTATCAGCTATATGCTAAGTTCAGCAAGTGTGAGTTTTGGATTTTTGAGGTCAGGTTTCTTGGCCATATTGTCAGCAGAGAGGGCATAGCATTGGACCCAGCTAAGGTTTCAGCAGTGCTTGATTGTGAACCGTCAAAGACGGTTATCGAGATTCATAGCTTTTTAGGGTTAGCTAGCTATTACAGAAAGTTCATTCAGGACTTCTCGAAGATTATGATGCCACTTACACACCTTACGAAGAAGGGTGTACAGTTTACTTAGAGCACGGAGTGCTAGAAGGCCTTTGATAACTTAAAGGCTAAGTTGACTACGGCGTCAGTCCTTACTATTCCGAGTAGTGATAGGGCATTTATCGTATATACGGATACGTCATTAGCAAGTTTAGGAGGTGTTCTGATGTAGGCTCAGAGGGTAGTAGCATACATCTCATGATAGTTAAGGGTAACTACCCCACTCATGATTTATAGTTAGCAACAATAGTATTCGCACTAAAGGTGTGGAGACATTATTTGTATGGAGTTCAGTTCGAGCTATTCAAGATCACCAGGTCTGAAGTACTTATTCTCCCAGAAGGAACTCAATCAGAGATAGCAGTGACGGATTGAGTTCATCAAGGACTACGAGTTTGCAATTCAGTATCACCCGGGGAAGGCGAACGTCATAGCAGATGCTTTGAGTAGGAAGCGTCGACATCGGGTTGCGGCCTTAAGGTGCGTTGTATTGAGATATTCTCACTCTTAGCCAGTTTAATTTTAGGCCAGAGATTGGCGGGACCAACACATACTTAGGAGCTATATCAGTACAGCTATTTTGGAGGGACAAAATAGTCAGAGCTTAGTTAGAGGACTCTTGGATTCAAATCCGGAAGGAGGAGATTTTCAAAGAGCCAAAGGACGATTGGACCATTGGAGTAGATGGAGGCCTTTGAATGAGGGGTTGATTGGTTATGTCAACTAGTGTAGAGCTGAAGAAGGAGTTGTTTAATGAAACACATCGTACCCGATATTCAGTACATCCAGGAACCACTAAGATGTACAAGAACTTGAGTAGACACTTTTAGTGGAGTGGTATGCATAGGGAGATTGCAGAATATGTGGCTAAGTGCTTCACCTGCTAGCAAGTGAAGGGAGAACACCAGAGACCAGTAATGACACTTCATCCTTTACCCATCCCAGAATGGAAGTGAGTGGACATTTCAATGGACTTCATTGTAAGGTTGCCGAAGTTGAAGAAGGGGAACGATTCAGTTTGGGTGATAGTGGATCGGTTGACGAAGTCGGCATATTTTATTCCAGTGAGGACTACTTATACCGTCGAGACATATGCGAGGATATTTATCTAGGAGATAGTTCGACTTCACGGAGTTCCAGATACGATTACATCAGATCGAGGCTCAGTTTTCACCTCACACTTTTGGAGGAGTTTTTAGGATTCATTCGGTAGCAGGTTATTGCACAGCAGTGTATTCCACCCTCAGACAGACGATCAAATAGAGAAAGTGAACCAGGTGCTGGAGGATATGCTGCAGGCATGTATCATTGATTTTCAAGGTAGCTAGGAGAATCATATTCCATTGATAGAGTTGGCTTATAACAATAGTTATCAAGCGACTATTGGTATGGCCCTGTATAAGGTATTATATGAGAGACTCTGTAAATCCCCTATATGTTGGGCAGAGCCGGAGGATAGCTTGTTGCTTGGACCAGAGCTAGTGATGCAGACTACTGAGAAGGTTGCATTGATCAGGGAGCGTATTCTAGCCGCTCAGAGTCGGCAGAAGAGCTACGCGGATTATAGACGGCGACCTTTAGAGTTTCAGGTGGGAGATTGTGTCACGCTGAAGGTATCGCCGATGAAAAGTGTCCAGCGATTTGGCAGACGGGGAAAGCTTGCCCCAAGAAATATTAGCCCATTTCAGATTGTAGAGCGTATTGGGGTTGTTTTATATAGACTAGATCTTCCACTATCGATGTCTAGTGTGCACGATGTATTTCATATTTTGATGCTCAAGAAGTACTTGCATGATAAGGAGAGACAGTGAGTATTAGATATTCTAGACATTGAGCTTCAGGACGATTTGTCTACTATTAAGATCCCAGTTTGTATACTTACTAGAGAAGACAAAAGACTTAGAAATAAGGTGATTCCTTTGGTGAAGGTCCAATGGAACCGGAAAGGATCTGAGGAGATTTCTTGGGAACGCGAAGAGGATATGCATTGTGACTACCAAAACCTATTTGAACAAGTAAATTGTTTAGATTATGTTTTTCTTATGGTTTATGATGATTTTGGGATAGTCATATTTATCTTTAACACTAGAATGGGGTATTATCACTTAATCCTTAATAATTTGGAATGCATGGTATATATATGGGAGGTTTCTTGTTTTAATTTTTCGCCCGACGTACTAGTTCCGTATAGGTAGGGCTTAAGTGGGAGTATCCGCATTTTAGAATGTTAAGCATAAATATTGCTATTGATTTATATCTAGGGATTAATGGTATGAGATGTGTACGGAAGGGTTTTTTTGTCTGGATTATCCCCTCTTAGTGCTTTTCTTATATTATTAATTCCTAAGATACGTTACAAAATTTTGGGGACGAAATTCTTTTAAGGGGGAAGAATATAAAACCCCAAAAAATTAAATATTTTATGATAAATAATGATAAATATGTTATATGGTGAAAAATAATATATTTTGATATTTAAATATGATAAGAATTGATTTGAGATCAATTCAATATAAATTTGTGAATATATGAGCGCATATGTGCAAGACATGCACAAAGGTCAAAAGAGAAATCTGAGATTTTTGACCAGTTATGTGTTTCTATATTTTACATACTGATGTAGTTAGAATCTGAGAAAGTATAAAAGATCAAAGTTGTAGGTCTCTTCAATATCTTTCCAATAAATGTTAAATCACTTCATTCGGAGGTCGTACGAGAAAGTTATGGCCAATATATCGAACCCCAGCCTGTGTGCAGGTTTCTATAGGTTGACTGTTAGGCATGCAGACACCAGGATTGTCTCTGTTTCGGATTGGTTTTATTTATACTGAACCCGGGAGTATACCTAACTATATATATCCATTTTGAAGCTCTCAGAACCCTCTTTTAAACCCTAATAGCCTTAGCCCCTCCTCTCTCTATCTCTCTCTCAAACCCTAAACCCCCTGTCTTTGGCGATTCTTAGAGGATTTTGGAGGAGCTGACACGAGATCCATCGGTGTTCAGCGAAGGAGGATCATTCTCACTCATTTTTGGGAGTTCATCAACACCCCTTAGGCGAGTTTTATCTCACCCAATCCTACACCTATGTTTTAAACATTTTTAATAAAATTTTCCTATGTTTTATAAGACTAAAATGCTATTTTATGTATAAAGATAGATCTTTATATTGTATGTTGCAAAAAGAACAAGTTTTTAGTTAATAAAGATTACCCACGAATTTCTTAATGCAGACTTAGATCTAAAAATTTTCCTAACAAGAGTTTTGAAAGAAAAATAATTGTTTTCAAACGTGTCGACATGCATACATGTGTTTAAAAAGGTTTTTTTTATCTATAGTGATTAGATTGTATTTTTTTTACATATTCTAGAAATGCTAAATCACATATATAAGATTTGCAGTATATAGAATCGTTACATAATAGCTTTTGAATCAACCTCGAGGAGCAGAAACCTGTAGAAAAGGTTTCTGTCTCTTCCCAGTCGACCGCTAGGAAATTTTCTGCATGTTCATGTTGTTGCATAAGTTTTTGTGGCTGATGAGACACCTAGGTTATATTGGATTATGATACACATGGATTTATGTATATGAGTTGACTACGGACACGAGTTTTAGACTCACTCACCAAGGCACGAGAGTGAGTAGTAAATATGCTAATTTTTTTATATTACTTTCATGTTGAAGTCCTCGTTTTGGACTATAATCCATTGAAGTCCTCGTGTTGGACTATAATCTATTACAGTCCTCGTATTGGACTTTAAGCTTTTGCAGTTCATGTATTGGACATTTACCTATTTCTGTCCACGAGTTAGGCACATATTTGACACCTGACAGGTCATTGATATTATGGTTGGAGATGGAGCTATATTTCTTTATTGCTCCACGTTGTAGTTTTTTTGGGATTTAGTATTTAGTTATTTACAATTTGAGCTAACGGGAGACGTACCTATGCTCGTGTTGTAAATTTCTAAATATCAAACCACCATTTTGTTTCGGAGTAGATGATTGACTATCTATATGTATTAACAACTATTTTTCTTTCTTCTAACCCTTCCCCCTAGGGTTGGTTGAGATGTTACTTGCTTGCGCTTGATGCTTGTTGTTTCCCCCCTTTCAGGTAACAAGTCGGGTGCACGGAGAGCTATTGGTTGATGGAATTGCTTTACCAGTTATTTATCTATATTGTTAGTAGTTTATGTCAGAACTCCATAGTAGATGTGTTTATGAACATTTGAGTTATCATTCTAGTTTTGTAAAGGTGATGTGCCTAAATGTTATTTCATTTGATTTTCTATGTCGAGACACTTGTATTCGGTCAGATGTTATTTCTCTTAGAGATTTGTCTATTTATTTCAGTGGTGATGATTTCTTCAGAATATTTGTCGTTTAGTATTTCTTTTGTATATTTTCTCTAGCTTGTTTTGTACCTACACATATTGTTGATTCTACTAGATAGATAGTAATTGTGATAGTAAAAAATGCTATTGCACGGTGTAGTGCATGACAGGTTTGATATTCTTAGTTTTACCTTGGACTGCAGGCTTGTTGAAACCAGGGGTGTCGCACCCATTCCAACTCTTCTCATTTTTCTAAGTCAACAATCAAAGTCCACAATATCTCTGGTTCACCATCTAAATCAGTCAACACACCCACACATGTCACTAGTTCTGTTCATAACACACGAGGTCACTAAATCATAAACTACTAAGGGTTTTCAATCACAACAAGGTGATAAAAGTAGACATGTCAAATATAGTAGAATGTTCGCAAAACATGAAATGTAATCATGAACAACAACTATGTAATTCAGAAAATAATTCCTTTTCCAAAAAAAATTTCTTTTAAAATTATTTCTTATTATAATAATCCAAAATATTCTCTTTTCCAAAATAAATTCTTTAAATTATTTTCTCATATACTAATTCAACATAAACCCTTTTTCAAAATAATTTCTTTTAAATAATTATAATTTTTCTAAAATAATTCCTTCCACAAAATAAATTCTAAAAATATTATAGTTATTCAAAAATACTATTTATCACATAGTTATGATTCATTTAATACTATTCATCAGACCCACGTAGATAATTATTAACAGCTCTAAAAATTGTACAAAATAAACTAACGGAACAAGAATCTTGCACATAGTAACTTTTGATAATCTAAAAATTAAAATAAATAACAACGAGGTTAGGAATCATGCCTGCGAGGCCAAGGGACCTGCGGACGAGGCGGCGACACCATTTCTTATTGTTTGTTGTTCGACGACGCGCGCAGCGGATCGATGATTGACTTGTGGAGCCAGGATGACGACATCGGTGATTGGTTCAATGGCGCGGGGATCTCGGCGTGGCTACAGAGCTACCGTCAGCGGAAGGGGTCGCCGGTGACGTTAACGGTGAGGCAAGGGGGCGTCGGGCAACGGCGTGGTCAGTGACTCGAGCAGCGACGTGGTCGGCGACGTCGAGCTGAAGGGGTTGGTGATAGGCGAGCGGTTAGGGGTTGAGGCGGCTTGGAGAGGAGAGGCCAAAGGTGATGTGGGTGGTGGCTCTGAGGGGGAGAAACAGAGGGGAGGGAGTGGAAGCTTGGGGCTATTGGAGGTGAAGGTCGGTGACAGGGTTTGGGGCAGGTGGTGGGGAGAGAGGTTGTCAGGTTTGGGTGCTGGAGGAGCGAGGCGACTAGTAGTGGTGGGGCATCTATGATGGACGTGGGCTTAGAGGAAGCGGAGGAGGTGCTCGTGGAGGGTTGCAAGGAGGAGTGGGGTGGCCGGAGCGCGAGCATGGCGGTGAGGTTGCTGCTGTTGGCGAGAGAGAGAGAGAGATGAAGAAAGGGTGCGGTTTGAGGGCTAGAGGCGGTGGTTACGAGGAGAAAGGATGGTCGGAGGCGACGTCGGAAGAGGGGAGCGCTGGTGGAGTTCGGCGTCGACGGGGAGGAGCGGCCGAGGAAGGAGGAGCGTTGGCGAAAGAGAAATGTGTGAGAGAGAGAGAGAGAGAGAGAGAGAGAGAGAGAGAGAGAGAGAGAG
>BQKN01000140.1:50677-63638 GCA_022839385.1 Asparagus kiusianus | reverse complement strand
CATCACTGCACGACGCTCTTCCGATCTGTCTTGCAGTAATGAAAAAGATATATCATCAATTGTATAATAGAGCGATATTGAGACAGAAAAGAAACATATGCTACTTAAGGAAAATATATGCATAAAGTTTAAGATCTTTACATTCTCTCTCGTACCTTAACGTTCTTGAAGAAACAAAATCTATACTACTCTAACTAGTTTAAGTATCCTCTAAATTAGGGTGCATTCGGTCCGGATACGGCTCGGATATGTTGCTTAACATATCCATATTCACTTGCCTATCTCAGATACGGATACAGATATACCTCGGTAAGGAAAATCCATATTCATATATGCTAAAATCAGATACGGTTATGAATAGACACGCAGATATATAAGCGGATACAAAACGGGTATGAGAAAAACTAAATAGTATTGAGAAAAATATAGTTCATGTGATACAAAAGAGTTCGTTAATATGTACATTATAATTGAAAAGCTAAGATTAGACATCTCGATCATCAAAATTAATTACAAATCCATAATCTAAGAGTGGAAACTATCGGAAGAGTATGACTAATATGTATTCGGATATTTCGGATACGGATACAGATATTTCACTACAAAATCATATCTGTAACCATATTCTATCGGTTATAGATTTGAGTAACGATATTTGTATCCTAACGGATACGGTTACGGATATTTTCACGGATATGGATTCAATTTAGCACCCCTACTCTAAATCATCAAAGTCAGTTCTACAAGTATATGCATAGTTCATCTAAATCTATACTAGATCAAGAGAGAGATGGCACATGCATGGCACGTGCCTTCCTCACTAGTTATCAGTGAAAGGAGTCATAAGTTGTTCTGCAAATTAGTTTAGATTAGGCTTGGAAAATTTTTTCCCGTTTTGCATTCACGCTTATATTTATTTGAAGACGTGCTCCAAATAATTTGATGGTAGAAGAACCACGTCCTGGCTGTACTTTAATATGGGGCCTAAATTTTGTTCTTTAAAATGTTTTTGGCCTGGGTCCAGAAGAAATCAAACATGGCCTAATAATATGTGCCAAACCCCTTATTTTAATAATTTCAGTAACAAAAAGCGGATCATTTATGTTCAATCCTTGGTCTAAGGCTCAAAGCCCACTCTAGTTAAGACAACACCCAACAATTTAATTTAGTGTACACTCTTTTATATAGTGTCTAAAGAGGAACATTTTATGTAACTATAAATAGTGCCGTATGGTGTCAACTCTCCAATCTTACTTTTATTTTTGTTACCGCAATGGCACAATTTAACTAAATAAAATATCATTAATTATAAATTGTGTTTGCAGCTTGGCGTCAAGTGCTTATTATGTAACTTTATTCTCTGCGATTTTGAAAATTAAATAGAGTAAGTATACACAATTTAGTTATAAGAAAAAGAGGGGAAAACTTGAGAAAATACTCTTAATTAATACATATGTAATTTCAAGACCAAAAGGAGCATGTCTCGTACCTACATTTCAGACTTTTTTTTTTACTAGTCGTTTATGCTCTTGAAATGGATTTACATCATGTTGGTTAAGTAGTACTGGGCTGGGCCCATAGTCACAATTTAAGTTCGTGGGCTAATAAATTTAATCATCAATAATAATATACCTATTTTCTTAACCAAATTTTCATTTTAGGATCAACCCTGGTTCAAGGCTTCAAGCTTACTCTAATTAAAGCAAAGCCCTACATTTTATTTTAACTAGTTTGGGTGCATTTGCATTGCACTCGTGGTCAAGCATCATGGGTCTTAGCTTTTCATAATCTTTTTACTATTAAAAGATATATATAACTTAGGAACCGTACATAAATAGCTTCATTGTTTTTCTCTTACCATAACAAAATCAATACCAACAAAACCAAAACAATCCAAAAATAACAAAATAATATATTGACCCCAAATTTATTTTACATCTCCCACATGCTTCCTTAGGACCTGAAAGATACTACTTATGTTAGTAATATGAAAGAAAAATATTCATCTCTAAAGTACAATATAAACAAAGAAAATAAGCTTAGAGAAGTTGGAAAGACATTGAATGATGAGGGATATATAGTTTTATTAAAAATTTAATAAGATATTATTTTTACTAATTGGTTTTGGAGAAGACGAACAATCAAGTCTTTGCAAATTATAATTTTATGAATAAATACCAAAATCCATTCTTGAATAATAAAATGTAATTTACATTTAGTCACCCGGATCCTTAACCGTCATTTATTCTTTTTAAGCTTATAATCCTTCTCTAAACTTTTTTATCTATCTGAAGTTTTTAATAAGCTTCTCTTATTTGCAATTAGACGCCAAATTACTAATTAAAACAAAGCACCCAAGCTTACTTCCTAAACAAAGCATAATCTAGAGCTTAAGAAATTTTTAATAACATTTCTGAAATTGTTTAATTAACTAAAAATTACCATTTTAGGGAAACAAAGGAATGTTAAAAAATTATCAAACTCATTATAACCAATTCATAAAAAGAAATTACCTAAACAAAGTGTTATCTAGAGCTTGGCGCATTCTATAAAGAATTTGCCAATTGTATAGTTAATATGACACTTTTGAAACTACTTAATTATGTAAAAATTACAATTTCAGAAACAAGGAAAGTTAAAAATGATCAAACTAGCTATAACTAATTCGATAAAAGAAATTATATATAAGAGCAACGTCTATGTAAAGTGAGAGGATGATGCATTTGAATAATATCCCAACCTAATTATCCTATAAGAAGCAATTTGAAATGCATAAACTTGAATTAAAATATTAGCTAATTGCTAAAAGAGCTCATAGAAAAAGAAAAAAGTTATATACAAAATTATTTTTGTGATGTAAGAAGGAAAATATGGCCAAGATTGAGCATGGTGGTTCGGGGGATAAGTACGGTGTGACTCGAGAGTTATCTGTGGCAGCTCGGGTGATGATAGTGCCTTAATGGTTAAGTACGGTGGCTCCGGATGCATATAATGACTCGAGTGAGTATAGTAACTCGATATTTATCTATATGATGAACAACGAACTTGATTATTTTTCGTACATATATAGTCATGAATAAGTCTCTTAGGTAGATGCAAAGCACAATAATTCTAAGATGCTTAGGTTGTACTTTTTTTTCTTGGTGCTCGAGGGGGAGAAAAAAATTAATTGAAAATAAGGAGATGATCACCAAGTTATGGGGAAGGGGGAAGTTTTGGCTAGTGAATTTTTTAGGAGTTTAATTTCCGTGGGTTATTATTGATGATGTATATGTATAGGATCGGTGGGTTAGTAAATAAGTTTGGTTATTTGCATATGTATCCCTAAACTCAACAAATCAACAACTTGGTGCTAAAAAAGGAGGCTATTTTCTTGATAATTTTTACGTCGCAATTACAAGTTAGCTTATCAATTTTGATGATTGATTACAAATACTGATATTTAGAGGATATTTTTGCAAATACTCAAAATTTAAGGGGTATATATGCAAATAACTCACTCAAATAGAAAAGATTATGTTTTCAAACTTTCAAAAATCATCATCAATTAATCGTTTGGATGAGATGATAAACGTAGTTAATTAAAGATAATCTTTCTAAATTTTAATTTTATCATCATCATTCAAATTTTTCATCAACTAAAAATATGAATGAGATGATAAACTTAATTTAACTGAGAATAATGTTTCTAAATTTGGTGTTAAAAATTTGACTATTTTCTTAATAATTTTATGTTGTGATTTCAAATTAGCTTATCAATATTGACTATTAATTACTTTGAGGATATTGTTTTCTCCAATATCAATGATTTGAGAGCTAGTTGTGCAAATACTGAGATTTAGAGGGTATCTTTGCAATTACTCATGATTTAAGGGGTACATATGCAAATAAGCCATTCAAATAGAAAGTATTATGTTTTTAAATCTTCAAAATTTATCATCAACTGATAGTTTGAATTAAATGATAAACTTAGTTTAATTAAAGACAATCTTTCTAAATTTTAACTTTTATCATCATCATTTCAAATTTTCATCAACTAATTTTGGATGCGATAATACGCTTAGTTTAACTAAAGATAATCTTTCTAAATTTTGGATGCGATATATATATTCATTTGATAGTGTCTAGAAGGCAATTAGGGAGACATTGCAACTTGTAGAACTGTGATTGCCACATGATGTCAACTAATCCAATCTCATGCTATTATATTAGCATAAGTTAGTAAAACAAAATATTCCATCTGTTGAGTGCACTTCCTACCATTGGGCGATCAAAGAGAATCCTATGATTAAACTTAACGGAAACCGGTCACAATTTTCTAATGAAAATTTTGAATCCCATTGATTGATCTATGAATAATTTTATTTGTAAAATAAGTATTTAAGAATTGTAGGAATCTTTGATCAGCGGAGTGAGGGGACTAGTTGATAACCTTGTTTATTTTCTGTTTTTTTTTAATTGGAAAGCCGGTAGTAAACTTGAACGTTAGGTTAAAGGTAGCCGGGTGATTAAGTGGGAATTGAGATAAGAGAAGGAAAAAAAGCAAAAAGAAAGACTACTAATAACTTTACTAATCTATTCAAACTACTTTCATACTACAAGAGTAAAAATTATGGGGTTCAATCTCTTCAATATTTTTTAAAATTGAGGATTCGCTGATCAAGGAAACCAACACTCTCTCTTTTGTGTGTGAAAAAATTGTAGTGCATTTAGCATTATTCAATAAATAAACAAGAATAAAAAAAATTTTGTGAATAGCGATTGGGATCTACAAGCAGAATAACAAAAAGGAAAACGATATTTTATAGGGCTTTCTATAGAAAATCATGTATGGTGTAAGGAGGATGTAGTACAAATCTCAGCAATAATTTTAAATTTTATTATTGGCCTAATAGTGTATTCTAATTACATAGGTAAGGTATTAATTATATTGATATAATAGTCTGATTGTACCGATTCAATATCTATGCTATATTATTAAGAGAAACTCCGTTTTTAGTTTGTGTTAACCATAATTTTAGAATATCAAAAATACACTCACACTTGAAAAAAAAACTAAATAATAACGTCCACACTTGGAGAAAACTATAGAAACCCCCTCACTTTGAAAAAATTTCGAACTACCCTTATATTTGAAAAATGTCCAAAGAATCCAACAAATCATTCAAATTTGACGATGATTTTCCTCCATTTCTATGTTATGAACGCATTGCATGCACAAAAATAATAGTTTTAATTATATTGATACAATATTCTAATTGCACTATTAATGTATATATTGATTGTTTGACAATGTAAACCTGTTGCACTAATTAACTGAAAAAGCAACTCTAACTCCAATTCAACAAATTCATAATCTCAATTTAACTATAAGTTTATAGGAAGACAAATATCAAAAGAGATGTATTGTTCTATGGACACGTTTGGATAGGGGGCTTGTTTTATCTCGGGATTAACTTAACTCATGATAATCCTCGGTATAATAAATTTGCAGACTATAGCGACTTAAAATGTTAATAATATGTTCGGCTCAGTTGTTTATTAACATCTATAATATCTATGCCATGTTTAGGAACTTGTTATTATAATGTGGTATAGGATTAATGTTGGCTATGTTGTTGGAGAAAATGCAATTTTGCCTTCATGAATAGTCCCACATGGACTAGTAACATGAATAGTAAGGGGTTTAAATTGCTTCACCTCTTATTGGGCTTTGGGTAGTGTTTTAGTATTTGTATTGTCTAGGCTTTGCATAACACGCACGTGCGCGCCCGCCCAGCTTTGCTCAATAGATGAAGACGTATTGTGTGTGTTTTTGTTAATACATGGTATAATGGGCCTAATTCAAGGCCTAGTCCATTATGTCTCTCAGGTTGCGATGAACTCATTAAGAAAAGGTTCAAAGCCGAAAGCTATCTCTTACGAATTCACGATACGAAAGGTTGCCCAACCTTTGGTTATGTTGTTGGAGAAGAGGTAATTTTACCTTCATGAATAGTCCCACATGGACTAGTGTCATGAATAGTAAGGGGTTTAAATTGCTTCACCTCTTATTAGGCTTTGAAAAATATTTTGGGCTTTGTATTGTCTATGCTTTGCATAACACGCGCGCGCGCCTCACCACGCCATGCCGCACGCGTACGTTTTTTTGTTTTCTCTGGCTTTATTTTACACGTTTTTTGTGTGCATAATGTCTACATGAATTTGGATAATGGGTGCGCGGGATTTGGAAACGTGCGATTGGATCCAACAGTCGTTAAGGGTTTCTCAACCATATATATACACCCCTAATGTGAGTTCGAAAAGAACACAACAAGTTTCTCTTCTTTCTCTTCTCTGCTTTCAAAAATGATTTTTCGTCTATATTTCGGTGTTATTTTCGGGCAACCTTCTTCATCTGAGCAGAAGCTCTGAACTCTCGCCCGAGTGTTAGGGGGAACACACAGGTCGGGTCCTAAGCACCAACCGGGTACGCCAGTCTAAGCACATAGTAATAATATTTTCCCAACTTAAATACCTTTAGGCCACAGGTGTGGGGTTTTAACTTAAAAGGCCTCGTTACTATGTAGAGACAATCTCCCACTTATATACCCATGTTGAGTTCTACAATTTTTCCATGTGGGATTAATGGTTTGGACCAACCATTCTCAATAATCGCCACCTTGGTTCTACCTTGAACTAACACCGATCCACCCGGCTCCACCTGGACCTATACCTTAGTCCACCATGAATCCACCTTTGAAGTATCCATGTAGATCACCACTCAACATTGTCCACAAGATCGTCCACCTTTGGTCAATGCACATCTTGAGGTACACCTTATTTCAACTTACTCGAGGAACCTGCACAACTACATTGACAGCTCCTAGGTGTACGTAGGACTATAGCGACTCCACCTCCGGCTTCTTCGAGTCTAACTCCACCATAGGCTCCACCGAGTCTAGCTACTAGGATGCTTTTTGTAGCGACTCATCACCTTAGGTTCTACTGAGTTCTTCCTGACTCAACCAAGTCTAGCTATCGGTACTGCTTCACAAGTGTGTGGATTCACCATCAAGCTCTGATACCAATTGTTGGGAGGAACACACAGGTCGGCTCCTAAGCACTAACCGGGTCCGCCCGTCCAAGCACATAGTAATAATATTCTCCCCAACTTAAACACCTTTGGGCCACAGGTGTGAGGTTTTAACTTAAAAGGTCTCGTTACTATGTAGAGACAATGCCCCACTTATATACCCATGTTAAGTTCTACAATTTTTCCATATGGGATTAATGGTTTGGACCAACCATTCTCAACAATGCTGCTGATGGGAATTCACGCCGAAAACCCTAAGACAGCAGAAACACAGTATAGAGAAAATACACTAAAATTTAACGAGGTTCGACAAACTTGCCTACATCCTTGGGAGCCACATAGTAAATTTCTTATTAATCAAATAAGAAATTACAAACTTAGACCAGATCTCAAACTTGAGATCTCTTAATAAATATTAAATATCATTGTAGCTACAGTAATATTATCCTCTCCTTAAATACCAAATCATTCTCTCTTAAATTCTCTCTTTTATTTAATTCCCTTCCTCAAAATCTCGTGAGCTGAATGAGAAAAAGAGAGAAATCGCGAGAGAGAAGAGAGACGCCGCCAGAGGGAAAAACGCAAGAGAGAGAAGAAGTAGCCATAGGTTCTCGAGCTCTAGGTTTCCCTTTTATAAGGAAACCCTAGGGCTTGCTATCGACAGGCTGTCGACAGCCTGGAGCGCCAACCTCGCCTGCGGGCACCTAATCACGCTCGAGCTCACCTGACTCGCCCCACGCTCGCCCGCCATGACCGCGCCTGCTCAACCTTGCCTAACCTCGTCAAGCTCACCTACAGCTCGTATCTGCCCCAAACTCGCCTGAAGGTCTCACAGAGCTCGCCTACAGATCTCGCCCTCAAGCTTGCCTGATCCTGACCTCGAGCTCGCCTACGTGTCCACAACTTCACCTGAAGCCGTCATGATTTCGAGCTCACCTCACCTGCAGCCCCGCTCGCTAGCAAGGATCTCGAGCTCGTCGGAGTAAAGGTATGGTCTTCACCCCAATTCCAACAATCTCCCACTTGGAGACCAAACTGTCATCAGCAGGCTATCTCAACAAGAACATTCTCCTATATGGCTCTACCATCATCATCTATACATGAAGGCCAACTGAAGTTACGCACAACTCCAGTTTCTGAATGGTCACCGTCTTTGTTAACATATCTGCTGGATTCTTACTTCCTAGAATCTTCTCCAGTTTCAACACATCATCTTATAGCAGGAATCTGATGAAGTGGTACCGAAGCCCAATATGCTTCGTCTAGAATGAAATGTGGAATTCTTAGCCAAGTGAATCACACTCTAACTATCGTTGTGCAAGACATTCCTCTCTTGTTTGAATCCCAGCTCAGTTAACAAACCTTGAAGCCATATCATCTCTTTACTGGCTTCAGTCACTGCTACATACTTAGCTTCTGTAGTGGATAGAGTGACAATCTTCTGTATCTATAATATCCAACTAATAGTTGTAGTTCTAATAGTGAATACATAAACGGTGGTACTTCTTTGGTGATCGACTTTACCGCCAAAGTCTGCATCTACGTACCCTTGCACTTCTACCTCTCCCTTACCAAAGTGTAAACACTTATGTATGGTGCCTCGTAGATATCTTATAATCTATTTGATCGCTTTCCAATGAGATTTTCCTGGATTCAACATAAACTGGCTGACCACTCCTACTGCATGGCCAATGTCTAGTCTCATACAGACCATTGCGTACATCAAACTTCCGATAGCTGAGGCGTAAGGGACCTTAACCATACTCTCTTTCTCTTCTTCTGACTGAGGAGACTGATCCTTTGATAGGCAAAAATAGCTGGCCAAGAGTATGCTCACTGGCTTAGCGTCGCCCATGTTGAATCTTTGTAAAACACGATTGATATATTCTGTCTGAGATAACTGCAAGAGACCTCTCTTCTTATCTCTCATGATTTGCATTCCAAGGATCTTCTTCGCTGGACCCAAGTCCTTCATATCAAACTCTTTTGACAGCTGCTACTTCAGACTCTTGATATCCTTCATATCTGCACCTGCAACCAATATATCATCAACATATAATAGTAGGATGATATAACTAGACTGATATCTTTTGAAGAAGCAACAGTAGTCGGCGTTGCACTTCTGGAAGCCTTCCTTGTGCATGAAGCTATCAAACTTCCTATGCCATTGTCTTGTGGCTTGTTTCAGGCCATACAAGCTTTTCTTGAGTCTGCACACCAGGTTCTTCTTCTTTTCTTCTGAGAAACCTTCTGGCTGGTGCATGTATATCTCCTCTTCTAGATCTCCATGAAGAAACGTCATCTTCATGTCCAACTAATCGAGATAAAGATCTTCAATAGCTAAAATACTCATCACTGTCCTGATAGTATTTAGCTTCACCACGGGAGCAAAAATATCGGTGTAGTCAATTCCTTCCTTTTGCTGGAATCCTTTGATAACTAGCCGAGCTTTATATCTTCTAGAGCCGTCCTGCTCCTCTTTCACTTGGTACACCCATTTGTTATGAAGTGCCTTCTTATCCGTGGGAAACTGAGCTAGTTCCCACGTCTAGTTTGAGATGAGAGACTTCATCTCATGGCAAGCTCCCACTTGCTTGCATCTCCATCCTGACAAGCTTCATCATAGTTTTCAGGCTCCCCTCCATCTGTTAACAATCGATAGTTCATATATCTCCTGTTAGGTACAGGAGGCCAATAGGATCTTCTTAATATTGGAGTTGGTGCGTCAGGCTCCTACGCACCGTTCTGTCTAATAGGCTCTTCTGGCTGAGGACCTTCTACATTGGGTTTTTCCGAGAGGTTACTCGGGACATCATCTGCATCGATAAATATTGACTTGCTCTCTGAGTCATCTGTCTTGTGCATGTCTTTGTACATCACCTTCTCGTTGAATATCACATCTCTGCTGCGGATCACTTTCTTGTTTTCGTTGTCCCAAATGCCGTAGCCGAATTCATCTTCACCATAGCTGATGAAAGTGCATTTCTTTAACTTGGGATCAAGCTTATTCCTACCTTGATCACTAATATGCACGTCAGCTATACAACCGAAAATTTTGTATTCTTTTTTGATGGTATTGCTGTATCCTGGAAATCCTATAAGCAAACAGTAATTGCTAGGAGTACCATAGAGTCTGAATTTATTGCACTTGATACTACTTGCACAGAAGCAGAATGGTTAAAAGATCTACTCTCTGAACTTCCTTTGGTCTCTAAACCATCTCCTCTAATTTCCATTCACTCTAATATTAGATCTACCATAGAGCTTTTAAAACAAGTGCATGTAAATAAACTTAACAGACATATTCAAATAAGATATAAATCTGTACAACGCCTGCTATGCAAAGTTGTGATTCTAGACTTTGTAAAGTCTGAGAAGAAACTTGTCACGCCCCGCTTCCCAAAATACCCGGGAATCGGAACGTGAACAAGCCCGCGACGTATTAGATTGAGAAGAAATATACACTATCTTTTTTTTCTTTTTTTCCTTTTTCTTCTCAATCCAATACGCTAAGCGTCTGGCAATAAATACAATGCGAAGTCATAGGCCCCCGATCACAATCAACAAGAATATAATAGACAAACTCAGAATAAAAATATCATATCATAAATAGGATAACATCCGAGACATAATAATATAGGTCAAACGTGCCCTTATACAAAAACTATCTGAATGAAATACTGAAGAATATAAAATACACTGATCAAAAGGAAATGAAGGTGCTACAAAACAAACTGAAAGGAAATAACTAAGCTACGGCTTCTTCTTCTGCTCCATCTGCTAAACACTCCTGCTGAGAATACTCGACTCTGGCGTATCTCCAAGCTGTACCTGTTCTTCGTCTAAGTCTGACGTACGCCAGAGAAAACAGGTGTACGTCAGGTGCATAGCGCACGGCAAGACCCCATAAAAGAAAATAGAATGAACGAAAACCCAAACGAAAAACGATACGATAACAGAAAGACAAAGAAAACATACAACTGAAAATCTAACAAAATCAATCAAGTAACAAGTCGATCATGCAACTAGCGATCAGAACAATCAACCAACCAACATGGTCATACAACTAGATAGAATTAATACTTAAAAATCTATAACAAGAGACGTAGTACGTCGAGCGAAATAATCCAAACAAGGAAACCCTCATGTATATACCATATGTCTCAAATTATAGATAATTAAATATTAATCCCGGTCTATGTATGAAAAGATAATACAACTGATCCGTATCTCACAAAAAGTCATATCTAGCCTAGAAACGAGGTCAAGTAACTAGTCATCCTATAACAGGTCACTGGTCACATCTCACACAGAGTCAACGCTCCTATCACCGGATAACTGGCTGTTCACAAATCCCCTACGCGCATCCAATCCCGCGAAACAGGTGGCTAGAGGACTACACGTAATCCGATCTCGGCCCGGTCCGAACTCAGGCAAAGCTCAGGTGACAAAACAAGTCACGGATCAAAGTGACGAAACAGGCCACTTTGTCTAACAAACCAACCCCAGGACGAAATAGGTCTCTGGTACGAGTCTGGAAGATACATCAACAGCCTTATCCGATCACATGAACATTAACTTCCCCATCCCAACTCTCTTGTATTTTCTAAATCAACTATAATCCTCATTAAAACTCGGCTTCACCACCTAACCTCAGTCAACACACTCACACATGTCGCTAAGTTTGTTCATGACGTACGAGGCCACTAAGTCATGAACTACTAAGGGTTCTCAAACACAATCCGGAACAATCAATGCAACTAATCATGTGCAATAATATCATGGCATACCAGATAATCAAGATTAAGAATTATAAATCATAAACAGAGTCTACATAATTTAGAAATATTTCCTTTTCCAAAATAATTTCTTTTAAAATTATTATAATTATCCAGAAATGATTCCACTACCAAAATAAATTCTTTTAATTCATAATAATTATTCTAAAATATTCTTTTCTATAAAATAACTCTTTTAAATTATCATTCTAAATAATCCCTTTTACATCAAGTAAATTCTTTTCTTATTACAATAATTATAAAATAATCTTTAAATATTCTATTTAATATTACTTCTTCCAAAGTAAATTCTTTTTCATAATGGTTTAACAATTTAAAATAACTCGCTTTTTCCAAAATAAATTAATTTAAATTATCTATTTAATAATCATTCAAAACCAACTTTTCCCCAACAATCCTCTTTTTTCTCATCATAATAATTCTAATTAATCTAGAAAAATATTAATTAATTATTTGAAATCACTTAATATCATCATCAACAGTCCCACGTAGATAATAACAATTCACAATTAAACTACACAAATATTCATAATAAATGCAAATAATCAAACTACGAAACAGGAAGAGTGGGATCTTGCCTCGAGGTTTTTGTCGAACGAATCAACGTCGTCGTGTGAGACTACGGACCCACGATTTTGGACAGCGGCGTTCGTCGGAGCGGAATCTGGAGGTGTTGGCAAGGTTGACGGCGTCGACGGCGAAGTTCGTCGGAGGAACTCATCGACGGGGGCTGCAAGGGTGCGGGGCGAGCGGAGGAGGCCGACTTAGGTTCGAGTAGAGGGAAGCGGTTCGGCGGCGGTAGAGAGGAGGGCAGGGAGGTGGACGGGGGGGGGGTGGGCGGGGGGGGGGGTTGGGGGGGCGGGGGGCGCTGGCGGTTGTGGCCGCAAAGGAGAGGAGATCGGAGGCGGACTGAGGTATGGGAGACAGTCGCTGGCGGTGGGCAAGGAGGAGGAAGAGGGAACTGGGGTTTCGAGGCGGCGGCGAAGGAGGCTGGGGTTGCCGGAGAAGAGAGCAGAGAGGCTGTCGTCGGGCTCGGGGAGAGGAGCGGGCGGACGCGGTCGCTGGAGGTGGACGGAGATGGAGAGAG
>BQKN01000140.1:0-50277 GCA_022839385.1 Asparagus kiusianus | reverse complement strand
ATAATTATGGGTATTTAAAAATTAATCTAATTATAAAATAATTATCTATAATTAAAAACGTATATGTTGTGCTATTACAACAATTGATACGAAATAGTCAAAATATACCAATATTGTACAATTAAACAAGAATAATTAATAAATAAAATATATTTACTTATATTTAAAATCAAACAATTATGGGATAATTATATGCACAGTAAAACGTACAAGTTATACTAATACGACAGATAATACGTAACAGTAGAAATAATACAGCAAATTATATAATAATATGTAATTAATAATACAACGTATTATACGAAAATATACGTAATAATAAAAATAATACAACGTATTATTCAAAATGACATGTAACAACATCGATAACGTAATAGATAAATTCCATAAATTTTCACCGCATAAAATTAATTTATAAATATAAATATCATTTAAATAAATATAAAAGTTAGACTTTAAATCATAGAAAATTGTAGAAATTCAAGAAAAATATAAATACTCTTTTAAAATTAATAATTAAATATTTTAAAATACCAGAGAATTATTTTAACTAGCATCGAAAATTCATGGTCCTTACAAAACTTGTTGTCCCTTTGACTATAGGTTTATCCACGAGTGTGGTTCTGGATTCTTCGAGAGAGATGTGGTTAAGCCCATAAGTGAGGTCACTGACAACGGGAACCCAACCTTTATTTGGAGACGTAGTCCTAATATAGGTTCAATGTGGTAGAAACAAACTAGACTAGTGATATTTGTGTGAAGCATCGACCTAGATATATTCATATATCATTATAGTAGCATTTGTTGCTTCCCATTCTCTATGGTGACGATGCTCTTATGATACAGCTGGTTATGTTGAGTTTTACTCTTAATAAGTCCAACGCGTATATTGTGGAGGGTATGATATCCAGTTGTAGTACCATTGGAGGACTTACCTACGTGAGAGGAACCGTGATGGCCGCAGTTAGGGGAGGGGGGTTGGGCTAACCGCTAGAAACTCTCATGAGTTGGTTATTGTGAGCATGGGCTTTAACGCTCAACCTGCTTTACACAATAGATGAAGACGTATTATGTGTGTTTTTGTCAATATCCGATACAATGGGCCTAATTTAAGGCCTAATCTATTACGTCCCTCAGGTTGCGATGACCTCACTAAGAAAAGGTTTAAGGTCGAAAGCTACCTCTCACGAATTCACGATACGAAAGGTTGCCCAACCTATATATCTTTTGTGATTTATTAATTTATTTATTAATTTTTGAGTTTTCAGTCAAATATTACCTTTTTTGTGGGGGAGGACTGTTGGCTATGTTGTTGGAGGAAAGGCAATTTTGCTTTCATGAATAGCCTCACATGGACTAGTGTCATGAATAGTAAGGGGTTTAAATTGCTTCACCTCTTATTGGGCTTTGTATTGTCTAGGCTTTGCATAACACACACACACACGCGTGCGCGAGCGCACGCCTCGCCACACCACACTATACGCACACATTTTTTGTTTTCTCTGGCTTTATTTTACATATTTTTTGTGTGCGTAACGGCTGCGTGAATTTGGGCAACGGGTGCGCGGGATTTTGAAACGCGCGTTTGAATCCAGTAGCTGTTAAGGGTTTCTCAACCCTATATATACACCCCTAATGTGAGTTCGAAAAGGACACATCAAGTCTCTCTTCTTTTACTTCTCTCATCTGCTTTCAAAAGCGATTTTTCGTCCATATTTTGGTGTTATTTTCACGCAACCTTCTTCATCTGAGTAGAAGCTCTTAACTCTCGTCCGAGTACAGAGGCCGGCCGATTCCGGGGGTTTTTACCATTAGAAGAGAGGATCATCTGTGTCAGGGCGATAGGCGGGTCCTTAATCCTATGTTTACACGACTGCTCCCGATCAGGTCAGATTTTCTGATTTTCTTTAATTTTGGATTTTACATGCTATAACTTTATTTGATTTTTATCTAACAATTAAGACATTACAACAAATGTTCATAATGCCTTTGTGCCTATAAGCCACAGCTTTAGCTAAGTCTGAGTAAATTTTTGCAGAGATGATGTATAAAAAGCATAAGATAATACTAGATTAAGCATGTCAAGCAATTAATAAAAAATAATTATCATACAAATATATATAGGCACAGTTTGCAAATAAGAGTATGTATGCATCATTTTTTTTTCCTCCCGTAATTTTTTTTGCCGCAAGAGTTAACAGTATCATTTATTGTATTTATATCTTAGTACTTATAGATGAACCGAGATCAATTTGCTCTTTTCTCAACTAAGCAAGCATGTAGAAACTTCTTCACGTACTTAAAAGAACTGAAAATACAAATGCCTTGGGTTGCTTCATTACCATGACAATTTGTATCATCGTCTGCTATATAATTATATATGTTTTACTGATGAAAGTTATGAAAGAAGATATTCGTACCCTCGTTTTTATTACTATGAACAACATTGTTAAAAACCAGTTTTTCTCCGTGGGGATGATGTCCAATTTTTTTTTTCCAGTACTTTTCTTTAAGGTGGATGGCAATAGCCCTGTCCAAACGGGCTGGCCCGGTCCGAAAAATCAGGCTGGGGCTGAGTCGGCCGGCCCGGTTTTTTTTAATTTTTTAATTTTTTTTATTTCTTTAAATTTTCAAGAATACATAACCAAAAATTAAACAAAATTTTAATAAAAACAATCATATTATTAATCACTTATAATTACATAATTACAAAAAAGTATAAAAATTAAAATGATAAAATAACTTCTTTATTAATAATCAGTTAATCATCTATAATTATAAATTTATTTTAATATTCGTCGCATCAGAACAGATGAATACATCATAACTAGGTTGACACCTACTCATCTATATCACTATCATTTGTAACTGTTTCCAAAATAATTTATCACAAATTTTCAGTTAAGAAATAAAAATTACAAATTAATGAATAATATTTACTCTTTATATCTATCTGCTAGTCCTAACTCTTCAAATTTATCTTCAATACCAGCCATCTGATTGATGCATTGCGTTCTCTTCTTGTACCTCCATCAATCTTGTAGGCATATTACCGTCTGTACGGTATACAGATCTAACGATGTCCTGTAATCGTCGATCAAAGGTCCTGCTGTGCTGAAGGCGGATTCCGAAGTTACCGTGGAAACCTGCACTGTTAGTAACTCACGAGCCATAATGGAAAGTATAGGATATGAAATTGTTCCAAATACTTTTCGCCATAACAAAATATCTAAACTATTATTTTAACATTTAACTAAAATGCAGTTAAATATTGATCAATTTCAGAAACCTCTGCTGATGATCCAAGTGCAAATCCACCAGTTAAGTAAGCTACTATTGATTTCCTATCAAAACTCACACTTCTGCCCCGACTTAAGCTCGTAAAAGCAGAAGCTGTAGACTAATGTGTAGTTACACCATATCTAGCTGCATACTCATCATATAATATTTAAAAATAATTTCTAATGGTATTATGATGAGTAAGAGCAGTAATAGTTTGACCATCATTAGTGTCTATTATCATATTACCATATAAAGAATTTAACAAAGTTCAATGAACAATATCCATCAAACATAGATCAATAAGAACCTACAAACCAAAAATAATAGGATAAGCATAAAATACTTATTAAATTTACTTTCCATTTGAAAAATTATATTTCTAAAATAATTATCCATACGATATTTATTAAAAAAGTTAATTTTAAAAAATTGTAAAGCAGCTAAAGTAATGATTGGATAATAACAGCCAGATAATAACATAGTAGCATCATAAAAAACTTATAACATATCTTTTAAATTACATATAACTGTTCATTCATCCTCAGTTATTCCATACATACTAACAGAGCTAGAACTGGAAGTATAGAAAGCAATAAAATTATTTATAATTTTTTTATATTCTATTTCTATATTTAACATTGCATAGGTAGAATTCCACCTATGGTCAACATCTTTTGGAATTAGTCTGAGTTTTAAATTTTTTTCTTTTACACAATTATTTTCATCTTTTAATTCTTTGTTCAGAAGCATTATGAGCATAAGCTACTGTCCTAACTTTTTCTATCATGGATTTGATTTTACCAAATGCTCTTTGAATAATTAAATTTAAAATATGACACACACATCTAATATGAAAAATATCACCATGACATAGTAATTGCAGAGATCTTTTGATGTAATCAACCGCTGCATTATTATTACTTGCATTATCTAGTGAAAGAGAAAATATTCTTTCTGATATTTCTAATTTTGTAAGTTCTTCAATTATAATAAAAAATAACTCTTTTAAACATTTACCAATTATAATCAATCCAGTGTGCTGTGATACATACATAATCGGTTTGTGCTCTAGATGTCCAAATATCAGAAGTTAAAGAAAATTTACAGTTTAAACTTTAAAAATAAGAAATTATTTTTGCTTGTTCCTCCTGATAATATTTTAAAATATCACGTTGACAAATTTAACGATAATTTTTTTAAATGCGGGATAAAAACCATCTATAAATATATCTTCAAATTCATCATCTTCTACTAATTTAAAAGGAAGATTTTTAAGAATAATAAACCTGATGACGTATTTCCTAGCTCGGTTGCGTCATAGTTCCAACTACCTAGACTACCAGAAGATGAGGATTGGGAGGGTAAAGATTATCGGATATCACATTGAGGCATCTGACCTTTGTTGTGTTATTCTAAATGACGTTTGAGGTGGTTAGTGCCGCTCTTATGATGAGCTTGGAAAATATGGCCACACAACGCACACTTACCTTTATAGGTAAGAAGCCTACCGTGTTCATCCCTGGTAACTTCTATCTTTTCGAAAAAGTTCCACACATTGGATCTTGGCCTTTTAGGAGCTCTTGGTGCAGAATCATCGCCACCAGAGTCCTGATCAACATCGGTAGGAGTAGGAAGAGTAGTTGTAGCTTCTGTAGTAGGAGTATTAGGACTCATTTTAAGATCGGGAGTTGACTTTTGCCCTTCATAATTAGAGGAGGAAGCCATTTGATTGAAGAATTAGAGAACAAAAGCGTGTATTAGAGAGTATTAGAGAGAAGTAGATGAGTTTTGGATGAGAAAAACAAATGAAGAAAACCCCCTCTATTTTTAGAGCCAGCCCTCTAGGCAAATGACCAAAATACCCATAAATTTTAACCGTTTTGACCATTTTTAGGGTATTTCGGTAAAAATACAAAAAATTGCCCTTTTTTACCATTAGGACCGGGCCGAGTCGGCCCTGTCCGACAGGCCAAACGGTCACGAAAGTGATCGTTTTGGCCGGGCCGGACACGGGCCGACCCGGCTCGGCCATCCTGGCCCGACCATTTTCCTGGCCTGGCCGGACCGGGCCCAGTGCGGGCGTCGTGAAACGGCTCGGGCCCGGGCCCAAAACTCGGTTTGGCCCAGGCCCGGGCCCGAGCCGGGTCAAGGCCAAAGCCAGGTCAGGGCCGGGCACCAGGTCGGGCCAGGGCCTCATGCCCAATTGGACAACCCTAGATGGCAACAACAAATGTGCAGGTGTGAAGAAAATTAAAGAAGGAGACTTTACTATTTTAGGATAGTTAAAGAGTAATGGGGCCTTTTCGGGGTAAATTAAAGAGGGAGACTCTACTATTTTAGGATGGGTAAAGAGCAATGAGGTCTTTTCGGATCCAAGCCCAGTATAAAAAGAGTCCTATTACTATAATAACACTCACCCCCCTCCTTTATTTAGTCCAAGATCTCAAGACTATTTTATTTTATAGGACTAATTAGTCCAACCTAATTAATTGTAAAACCCTGTGAAATTTGATAAATGAGTTTTTATTATGAAATATATGTTTATATCATAGATGAATGTGATAACAAGTATTTTGGGATCAAACAAGTATATTTTATATAAGAGAGACCAAGTGTCAAGACCAACACACACACAACATGTACAAACAGGAGAAAGCCTGCACAGTCGGGTGTGGCGGTCGACCGCCGCGCACGCAGCAGTGACTAGAGGCCTCTGTCTCTTGCGCGGTCGACCGTGGCGGTCGACCGCTGGGAGTTTTGCCAGTTTTATTCTTTTCAAGTCAGTTTGGGGTTATTGGGTCAGGTTTGTGGGCTCATATATATTGTTTTAGCTCGTGAGAGCCTTTTTCTTCACCTGAGAAAACCCTAGCAGCCTTCTCTCTCTCTCTTGCAATCCCTAGCTCTTTCTTTGGACGTCTCTTGGTGAGTTTTGGAGAATTTTGGTGAGTTCTAGCGATGTTCAGCGTAGGAGGATCTTTTCCAGCGTCGTTTTTAATTGTTCTTCACCTCTCAAGCGAGTTTCATCTCGCTCAACCCTACACCCCTGCTTTTAGATTTGTTTTCTAATGTTTTCTTGCGATTTGTGAGCCTAATATGCTATTTTCTTTGTATAAATATAGATCTTATTATTTTATGATGCAGAAGAACAAGTTTTCAGTTAATAAAGATCACACACGAATTTCTTAATGTAGATCTAGATCTGGAAATACTTCTAACAAGAGTTTTGTAAGAAAAATATTTGTTTTCGAAGGTTTCGACATGAAATATACATATTTAAGTTTTGATTTGTTTTATCTATAGTGATTAGTCTGTAAATCACATGTTCTGGTTATGCTAAATCATTTATGAAGGTTCAATAATGCCTATAATTATCGCATGGAAGTTTGGATCGAACCCATGTAGAACAGAAACCAAACTAGGGTTTCTGCTTTTATACGGTCGACCGTGGCAGTCGAACGTGTGCCGTGCACAGAAGCAGTAAGCTTCTGCTCCAGTCACGGTCGACCGCTGGGAATTTTTGCTATTTTGTCTTGTTGTGTTTAGGTTTGTGTGGTTGGCATAATATCTTGGTTATTTGGGTTTGCTATACACTAAGAATTATGTACATGAGTTGAGTACAGACATGAGTCTTAGTTTTATTCACCGGGACATGAGGGTGAACAGTTTAGATGTTGTTTCAGACATTATTTATATGAGAGTCCTCATGTTGGACTATAATCATCAGAGTCCTCGTGTTGGACTATAAACTATTGAAGTCCTTATGAGGGACTATGAGTTATGAGAGTCCTCGTGTTGGACTATAATCATCAGAGTCCTCGTGTTGGACTATAAATTATTAAAGTCCTCGTGTTGTACTATAAGCTACTAAAGTCCTTGTGTCGGACTATGAACTATGAAAGTCCTCGTGTTGGACTTTAAGTAATACAGGTTGACATATTTTTGACATATGATGGATTATTGATGGTATGGTTGCAGATGGAGTTATTACTCCACGTAGTTGTTAGATTAGGCATTTAGCTATTTACAATATGAGCTTATGGGATTGTTGAGTTACCCACGCACATGTTGTAAATTCCTAAATATCAAACTCCTATTTTATTTCATAGTTTATGATTGATTATCTATATGTATTAATAGCTATTTTCATATCCCTCTAGCCCTTCCCCTGGGGTTGGTTGAGATGTTACTCGCTATAGCGCTTTGACGCCCGTTATTTTCCCCACTTTCAGGTAACGAGCCAGGTGCGCGGAGAGCTATAGCTTGATGGATTTGCTTTAGTCATTATTTATAAACAGTGTTAGTAGTTACGTCAGAACTCCACAGTAGATGTATTTTGTTAAATATTTTGAGATATTATTTCTAGTTTTGAAAAAGGCGAATGTGCCTTAGTAATACTTCATTTGATTTCATATTGTGAGACAGTTATATCAATTCAGATGTTTTCTTCTCAGAGATTTATTCATTTATGTCAGTGATTATGACTTTTCTTTAGAGTATCTGTTGTTTCATATTTCTTTTGTATTTTCGCTTTTGCCTGTTTTGTACCTACACCGGTTATTGATTCCACTAGATAGATATTTACTGTGATGGTGAAACATGTTAATGCACGGTGTGGTGCATGGTAGGTTTGACATTCTTGGTTTCATCTTGGATTGCAGTCTTATTGAAACCAGGGGCGTCACAGTTGCTATCAGAGCTCTAGTTCCAGTAGTCTTAGGATCATCCTATGTCGAGTCGTGAAGTTAGAATAGAGTTTCTTAGGATTCATGTATAAAGTACGCTAAGAATTTCTAGTACGAGTGAGGACGTTATATACGCGTATTCAAAAATTATGGATATTTTTTTATGACATTAAAAGTATTTGCGTGAATGATATATGATATGAACTCTCTATTTATATGAGATCCATATACGTTTTGTTTGAGGACTCATAAACCTTCTTCTATGTGCTCAGATGGCAGGACATGGTAGACCTCGTACTCGGAGAGCTAGTCAGGCAGAGCCATAGCAGGCTCCACCAGCACCGCTACATACTCCACCCGAGTCACAAAAGGCTCCCCAATATCTGATAGATTTGATGGCTCCCATAGCCGCTAGGATGACAGTTCTTGAGGAGCTTATGACGAGTCACATCACCCCACCACCACCAGTAGTTCCACCACCGGTTGTACCAGCTTTTCTAGTTGCGGAGGGTTTACAGGGGAACACACCAGCACCTACCCCGCAGGCAGTTCTGGATAGAGAAGCAGAGCAGGAGACTTGGCTCCGTCTGGTGGAGAGATACCAGAAGATGAGAGCACCGGAGTTTCAGGGATCATCAGATTCACTGGCAGCGTATAAGTGGAAGGAGGATGTGAGCAACATTCTTGAGATACTGAATGTAACATTGGTTCAGAAGCAGAGGCTGGCATCTTACGGTCTCAAGGGAGATGCAGGGAGATGGTATCGATTGTAGTTCACTCCAGATCAGAGGCCTTTCTCGGGACTCCAGTAGCAGCAACAAAGCCCTCATAGGAGAGGGCCCCAGAATGAGCAGAGAGCACCTAAGCAGCGCAAGTTCCAGGGCACTTGTTTTAAGTGTCACAAGACTGGCCACAAAGCATCAGAGTGTCGCAGTGCACAAGCAGGAGCCCAGCAAGGGAGAGGGCAGAATCAGCAGTAGGGCAGATTCTAAGGCCGGGGTCAGGGTCAGCAGGCGAGACTTGAGGCACCGCCAGCAGTTCCTATGATTGAGGGGTAGGTTCGTGCAGTTCAGGAGGTCCTTCAGGGGCAGGTAGTCCAGTATACCCCACCTCCAGCAGCAGAGCAGCTTCTAGCCACGAGCAGAGTGTATGCAGTAGTTTCTCACGATCATGGTGCGAGCGGGGCCGTAGTGGAGGGTACGTTCTCTGTGAACTCCTTTCCAGCTCGTATTCTTTTCGATTCGGGATCTTCTCACTCTTTCATATCTTATGCTTTTATGAGTAGACTTCAGCTCGTAGCTCAGCCTCTAGATATTTCTTTATCAGTTTTCACCCCTCTAAGTGAGATGTCGCTCTTGGAGAGCATTTGTAGGAAGTGTATCATCAGTTTAGATGAGTCTGAGTTTGTTGTCGACCTGATAGTGTTGAGCATGTTAGAGTTCGATATTATTCTTGGTATGAATTGACTATCTTTATACCACGTCAATATCGACTGTTTTGCAAAAACAGTCAAGTTGCGAGCATCCGATGAGTCCGAGTTAGTTGTGGTAACCTTTTACGGGAACCAGTTTGTAGAGTCATTACTGGCGTACATCGAGGAGGTGATGCTTCGTGATCAAAGTAAGGATATATGCGAGACTAGAGTTCTCTCAGATTTTCATGATGTTTTTCAGGATATACTGTAGGCATCAAAAATTGCCTATAGGTCCCCGAATACAGCTCAAGATAAAGAGAAGGCGATGAACGTCATTATCCGAGTTGAAGAGTATTATCCGACGCCGACAAGCGCATGAAATGAATCAGCGAACCGTTGATGACACAATAACGAACCACCACAACGGAAAACGCCAAGTGGCCTGCACACGTCGATCAACTCAAAGCGTCCAAACGCACTTAATAATCAACTCGCGCCCTCGTCAATCAGTTTGCGTGCGTCTATTAGCTCGCACGCGTCGTTCAACACGCGCGCATCATTCAGCTCGCGCGCATCTATCAATACATGCGCGCCAATCAGCATGCTGGCGTCAATCAACGCACATCAATCAACTGGCGCGGAGCGTACAAGTCAACACGACGGGCGAGTAAACGAAACAGGAGAAAATACAAGTCCCGAAGAGCCGGAAAACACAAGAAATTAGCAAAGCCAAAAATCCCAGCGCGTCGCGCAGGACGGACCAAACCGACCTGCGCGCTGTTTCGACCCCTGTTCGGTTTTTGACGGTTTTTCTCAGGATTTGTTCATTCCTGAGCATCCAAACTGATCTGATATCATCCCTAAACATTGTTAATCAGTTATTAACTGAAGATAAGGATGAATCGTTCATTCTTATCCAAAAACCCCCTAACCGAAGCCTATAAATACGAGCTCGGGGGCTCATTTTAAGGGGCGGATTAATTATCAAGACGAGGAGGTGCTGCCGAGTTGGAGAGCAAGGGAGCACGAATTTTAGCAAGGGCTAGCGAGATCCCCATGAATCTCGGCATAAAGAAGGAGTAATTCGAAGGATCTAAGTCTGTTCCCCTCCGTTCCTCGAGATTAGGCTTGGTCTTAATTTCGAGAAGAGCTACTGATTTTGCTTGGTCGATTTCAGCGCTTTAATCAAATACCTCCTTGGTGAGGTAGGAGCTCTACTGAATTTTTAGCAACCGGATCTGATCAAAGGTTGTCTACGGATAAACCCCAGCACAGGCGAAGACATCCACTCAAGTAGGAAACGATAAACGAATCTTGTGTTTATTTTTAAGAGAATTGTATCTTTTATTTTCATTGTGTAAAGGTTTTATAAAAAGACCGATCTTTTTGAACTTATTGTAACGATCAAAGTTGTAATGAGTTATACAATGAAAAAATAATTTTCGATGAAAACAAATTGGTGACTATAGTGGGAGCCAACAATCTCGATGCCGAGGCCGTCGTGTCGCAACCGATGATTAAGATCCCGGTTGAAGAGGTGGTCTAATACGAGTTCGACCAATAGAAGTACGAAGAATACCTCTCGTCCTCCTCCTCCAGATCCTCCGCTTCTCGCAAGCGCAAGAAGATCAACGCCCTCGTTGCTGCGGTAGCTGAACCTTGTAATGCCCTTCCAGCCTCCAACGAGTCCGGATCTGCAGATCTGAACTCCTCCTCAATCAAAGAGTTGAGTACAGAAGACGCGCCCACTTTATCGAAGAGAGCTCTCCAAAGGCAGCGCCAATGCCTTGCGCGCCAACTCGTTAGGGCTTTGGAGTTAATTAACGGGATCCGTTACGAGACGGATCTGAAAATTAGACAACGCCAAGCGCCCCAACAGCGAACAAATACCCTCTCCTCCAAATCACCAATAAGTGAATGGGTACTAGTCAAAAGGACCTGTTCAACTCTTGAAGAGCGGATCAAAAAGTGCCGCATACTGCTTGTGCACGCGTGAATTCTTGCGCAAAAGGCCAAAAGATGGCAAAGGGAAGAAGTGGAAAAGAAACCACAAAAACTGCACAAAGTTTGGAGGCCAAAGTCCAAGACGGTGGCCGAAAAGATTAAAAAATACAGGTCACTCGAATCCGACCTGCCAATTCGTAGGTCACTCAAATCCGACCCGTCGAAACGCGGGTCACTCGAATCTGACCCGCCAATACGCGGGTCACTCAAATCCGACCCGCCGAAACACGGGTCACTCGAATCCTACCCGCCAATTCGTAGGTCACTCGAATCCGACCCGCCAACTGCAGGTTACTCGAATCCGACCCGCCAATTCGCAGGTCACCCAGATCCGACCCTCCAAGCTACGGGTCACCTAAATCCGACCCTCCAATCCGTGGGTCACCCAAATCCGACCCTCTAACCCGCGGGTCACCCAAATCTGACCCGCGCCAGAGTCAAGGCAGAAGATGTTCTGCACCTGTTTCGTCGATCCCTTTGAGTTCCACATCTCCGTTGGAGCCCCGCGACAGTGTAGACTTGTCCCGTTTCAAGATGCGGATGGCGGATCACCTGGGTCCTTTACGCAAAGACCGAGGCAAATTTCTAATCGAAGAACGCTTAAGTCCGATGACTGCACCCCAAGCGACTTGTCGAGCTGGGGGTCGTGCACACCCTCGTAATAATTTCAAGCCTTCTCATAAAGAAAAAACTCCGGTTTCCACCCACCTGGGGGTGTGTATCCAAAACCAGGAGCCTGTTGAGATCCTACGCTCCCAAAAGCGTAGTTCCAAACACGTGACTCTTGAGAATGCTAATAAAATGACAAATCCCCTAAAAGAAATGTATTCATCTGACGATAACAACGTTATACCAGGAGAGTCGTGTCAACACACGATAGGTTGCTCCGGTCATCTGACCGATGAGTTGTACTATCGGGCTGGGGGTATGAACAAGTCTCGGAAGAGATATACCCGAGAAACAAAATCTCACTGCCCGTGTGCCGAACTTATCAGGGCAGTATTATTAGCGTGTAGCTGCCCCAAGACTGCTCCATAGATGGTCTCAGTATTTAAGAGGATCTCTAATGGAGTGACTAAGCCTAAGCCAAGACGTTTCCGCAAGAAACAATCCACCGTTCAAGGTGATGAACTCCGGAAGTCTCAATAAATATGGCTGATAAGGGAAAGTCAACTCGACCTTTAGCTCCGACCCCCTCGTATTGCATCGTCTTACTCGGCTACGTGTAGGGACCACTAGACGCAGGGACTACCAGAGAATACAGAGAGGGTTATCCTCAGACGATGAAGCATCGGATGCTAACTCGGCAGTCGCTTCTGATAATACGGTATCCAATCCGGGACAATCCCGCGAAGTGTTCATGATCAACACCGAGCAAATCGCTAAAATTCTTGAGGATGCTCTAACTAAGCAGAAAGAGGCATTCAAGATTGAAATGGAAATGACTATGCTACGGATGAGGGAAGAGCATGACCAACAAATTCAGGCTCTGTCCAATCAGTTCGGTGAATCCAGCCGTCGTAGCTGTGCTGATCAAGCAAGTAGCGATTCAGATGTGGATGAACGTCTCAATGTTGAGAACTCTCCCGTTGACCAGAATACTAAGGGTGATCCCACTGAAAATAATAACACCGGGGGTGGTCCCGCCAATGATAACAACACTGGGGGTGCCCCTGTTGTTCCTCTCACAAATCATCCGAAGAATGATACAGACAAGGATGAGAAAATAAAAGATCTCAAGGGCAAAATCAATGCTCTGATGTCTGATCGAGAGGTAAAGAAGATCGGAATTCCATGTCCTTACCCGAGAGAGTGGGATTCGATCCCGTATCCGGCAAAGTTCAACCTGATCAACTTCACGCCGTTCGCAGGAAGGGTTTGCCCACTTAGCATCTGATCTACTTTAAGTCCTACTTGGGTATGATCTCTAGCAATGAAGCCTTGATGGTTCGGTCATTCGTTAGCACCCTTCGTGAGCCTGCCTTTGATTGGTACCACCGTCTCAAGTCTGCAAGCATCAACAGCTGGGACGACCTGGAGAGCCTATTCTTCACTCATTTCTTTAATGATGACATTAAGGTGTCAATCAGGACACTCTTCGATGAGAAGTAAGAAGACGATGAGACGGTCAATAACTTCGTTAAACGCTTCCGAAATAAGGCGATGAACTACCGAGATCCGATCACAGAGGACTTCATCCTTCAAACCTATCACAACAACCTCTCCTTGGACGTGTTGGAAGTAATGGGAGTAGAACCGTCCAACAACTAGAAAGAGTTAAAAGTGCGCGAAGAGCAGGCCGAACGCTTCCTCAGAAGGAAGAAAGCCGAAAGAAGCCAACCGACGGCTAACCCTCCGAAATCAAATTTCGCCTCCCCGTGGTAAAGGGAAAGCACCTGCAGTAGCTGTTGACGCTAACCAGACATCACAACAGCAACCCCGAAGACAGCAGAAGACTTCAGGTTCAAGACTCCAAAAAGAGTACTCCTTCAAGGAAGAAGACGTTCCAGCCATCTTCGAATCCCTCCTTGAAAACAATAAGATCAAGCTACTACCTATCGCAAATCAGGAGGAAGCTGATAATACTACGGATCCAAAGTACTGTGCGTACCACATGAGGGTCCTTCATCCCTCCAAGGATTGCTTTGCTCTCAAGAATAGCATCCAAACCTTAGTTGAAGCCGGCGTCATGACGCTGGGATAAGCCAAATGGGAATGGCGACACTCCGAAGAGTATACGAGTATAAACTGCTTCTCAATACTCCAACAGGTATATGAGTCTAAACTATTTCCTTTCTTTCACGGGAAGTTCCTAGAGAATCTTATATTCTTAAGGATAACCCGAACATGCGACTGAGGACAACGTACCCCTATTGGACTCACTTTTGCAAAGTAAGCTGGGGGTGGATAATTCATATAACGGGAAGTTCCCGGAAGAATGTTAAATATAATATTCTTAGGGATAACCCGATCATTACGAATAAAGTGATAAATACTAAACTCCCACTGTGATTTTCGAACACTCTTTTGTTAACGACTCACAGTCTTCCACCACAAAAATTCCCCACAGATCAGACTAATTGATGGTGGGACCACCAAAATTCTTTTTGGTTAAGTCCACTCAAACTTTTGATGTATCTGTGCACTCAACATCCTCATCGTTAGAGTCCGAACATGGTACTCGGGATTTTAATGTCCTAATCCTTGATGAATTGTCAAACACCTTTGTGTTAAGTTCTTATCACTCGACACTAAGAATCCCTATTGAGTAATCGGTATAAGTCAACACTCCCATTGTGATTCGTACTCCCATTCCCACTGTTTACCTGGTCAAACCTTCTAACAGTTAGGACCACAAAACCAAAATTACCTTTTGATTCCTTCAACGAATGAGAGGTCCACAAATCGAGTGATCAAACTTATAAAAGTTAGGGTCACCTCAAACTCCCGCTTGGTCGAACCTTCCTACAGTTAGGATTGTCTCAAACCTCCCACTCGGTCAAACCTACCTACAGTTAGGGCCAAAACCAAAATACCCTCTCGATTCCTCCAATGAGCGAGAGGTCCACTTTCAAATCGAGTGATCAAACATTCTTACAGTTAGGGTCACCTCAAACTCCCGCTTGGTCAAACCTTCCTACAGTTAGGGCCAAAACCACAATTCATTCTCGATAAACAAGAAACCCATCTTTAGTTCGATAATCAAACATTCCGACAGTTAGGGTTATCCGAATTTTTTGATTCTCAGAGTGAAGATCCCACTCTTAGTTTCGCCTTCCCGGATTTTTGAAGTGGAGATCCCACTTGGAGTTTCCTTTTACAACTAGAGATAGAATATAAAATTATTTCTCTTCAGCTTTGGGAGATAGAATATAAAATTCTTCCTCTCCCACATCGGGTTCGTCTTTGCCCCAAGAGAAGACACCACTTTTTCAACTCCTAAAATCCATGCTTCACACGCACATGGAATTTTATCCCGAATCCTAAGCAGGGATAAGTCAACGTCTAACACGCGTTGCAGGTTTAGTCTTTCACCGATTGAAAAAGAAGTCAGAATACCAATCTGGGGCATTTTATCCCGAAGCCTAAGTAGGGATAAGTCAGCGCTTAACCCGCGTTGCTAGGTAGTTTGTTCCCGTAAAAATGACCGAGTCTACATAATCAGCATCGTAGCAATAAAAATCCATGTTTTTTATGCATGAGGAATTTTATTCTGAAGCCTAAGTAGGGATAAGTCAACGCCTAACACGTGTTACCGGTTAGTTCTTAACCATAAAAAGAATAAAAGCCCACATATTCGACATTGTGGCAGGTTGTTATTCATAACGCCAAAATGCGTGCTTCACACGCACGGGGAATTTTATCCCGAATCCTGAGCAGGGATGAGTCAACGCCTAACATGCGTTGTCGGTAAGTTCTTAACCGTAAAAAGAATAAAAGTCCACATATTCGATATTATGGCAGGTTGTTATTCATAACGCCAAAATCCGTGCTTCACACGCACGGGATATTTTATCCTAAAGCCTAAGTAGGGATGAGTCAGCGCCTAACACGCATTGCCGGGTAGTCTATTCCCATAAGAAAGATGAAGTCTACGTATTCAATATCGTAGCACTAAGAGAGTTAACTATCTTAGCACAACGTCACATGCGGAACGAACTTAAACAATCCGCATGCAAGCCCGATTCAAACAGTAATTGGTAAAGGCATGTCAAATCCGTTGAAGTATAAGGATTTGCTAAAAATCCTAAGTTTTCGTCTGATACATGTTGCTGTTTAGTCTTTTCACAGGAGAAAGACGAAGTCTACATATTTAATATCGTAGCACTAAAAGAGTTAACTCTTTTAGTACAACGTTATGTGCAGAACGGATTTAAACAATCTGCATGCTAGCCCGACTCAAACGGTAGTCGGTAAAGGCTAATCAAACCCGTTGATGGGTGAGAATTTGCCAAAAATTCTATAAATGCGGGGCATTGACACATCAACTTCATAGTTGGTTTCGTGACTTGAGCATCCAACGACTTCGGGATAAGATTTATATCTACAGATGAAACAACATTAATAGTTGGTCCTGCAGCCCAGAATTTGGGACCGTTATGCTCTAATACCTTAAGAGCTTAAACTGTGTAGACTCCAGCAAATGTACGAGTATAAACTGTGTTAACGCCGGTCAACACGTTACAGTAAAGATCGATGCCGGTCAACGTATCAGGAATCTTACCAAAATAAGGCGAACGATGATTTTAGGGATTTCAATCGGATTCAGATATGAATTTCTGACAAAGATGATCAGTTCAAAGTCGACTCAATAACACGAGCTAAGTTCAGAAACTTACACACCAACTTCAATTCAAGATTTTGACAACGGTCAGACGATAAACGTAGCATCGGAAGAACTTCATTTATTCGACAAAACATTGAATAGACTGAAGGCTGAAGGAGTCAAGAATTGAAATAGTTCACAGGTCCCTCTACGAGATTGAGAAAAGGGCCTATCTTATCCAAAACATTCCAGACTCCCCTATTAAAGAACGAGTCTAAAATTCTTTGGAGGGGGTATTTGTAGGCGTTAAAAATTGCCTATAGGTCCCCGAATGCAGCTCAAGATAAAGAGAAGGCGATGAACATCATTATCCGAGTCGAAGAGGATTATCCAACACCGACAAGCGCATGAAACAAATCGGCGAACCGTTGATGACACGATAACAAACCACCACAACGGCAAACGCCAAGTGGCCCGTACGTGTCGATCAACTCAAAGCGTCCACACGCGCTTAACAATTAGCTCGCGCCCTCGTCAATCAGTTCCCATACGTCTATTAGCTCATGTGCGTCATTCAACACGCGCGCATCATTCAGCTCGCGCGCGTCTATCAATACACGCGCGCCAATCAGCACGCTTACGTCAATCAACACACGTCAATCAACTCGTGCGGAGCGTACAAGTCAACACGACGGGCAAGTAAATGAAATGGGAGAAAATACAAGTCCAGAAAGAGCTAGAAAACACAAGAAATCAGCGAATCAAAAAATCCCAGCGCGCTGCGCAGGACGGACCAAACCGACCCACGCGCTGTTTCGACCCATGTTTGGTTTTTGATGGTTTTTCTCAGGATTTGTTCGTTCCTAAGCATCGAAACTAATCTGATATCATCCCCAAATGTTGTTAATCAGTTATTAATTGAATATAAGGACGAATCATTCATTCTTATCCAAAACCCCCCCAACCGAAGCCTATAAATACGAGCTCGGGGGCTCATTTCAAGGGGGCAGATTAATTATCAAGATGAGGAGGTGCTGCCGAGTTGGAGAGCAAGGGAGCATGAATTTCAGTAAGGGCTAGCATGATCCCGGCGAATCCCGACATAAAGAAGAAGCAATTCAAAGGATTTGAAGTCTGTTCCCGTCCGTTCCTCGAGATTAGGCTTGGTCTTAATCTCAAGAAGAGCTACTGATTTCACTTGGTTGATTTTAGCGCTTTAAGCAAATACCTCCTTGGTGAGATAGGAGCTCTGTCGAATTTTTAGCAACCGGATCTGATCAAAGGTGGTCCACGGATAAACCCCGGCACAGGCGAAGACACCCACGCAAGCAGGAAATGATAAACGGATCTTGCATTTATTTTCAAGAGAATTGTATCTTTTATTTTCATTGTGTAAAGGTCTTATAAAAAGACCAATCTTTTTAAACTTATTGTAACGATCAAAGTTGTAATGAGTTATACAATGAAGAAAATAATTTTTGACGAAAACACATACCTGGGTTACCTCCTGTGAGAGAGATTGAGTTCTGTATTGAGTTGCAGCCGGGCACAGCCCCGATATCCGGAGCACCCTATCGCATGGTACCTGTTGAGATGAGGGAGCTACAGACCCAGTTGGATGAGTTGTTAGTTTAGGACTTTATTCATCAGAGTCATTCTCCGTGGGGAGCACTGGTCCCCTTCGTGAAGAAGAAGGATGGTAGTATGCGATTGTGTATCGACTACCGTGAGTTGAATAAGGTCACTACCCGGAATAGATATCATTTGCCTCGACTTGATGACTTTTTCGATCAGCCACAGGGAGCGCAGTATTTCTCAAAGAATGATCTTCGTTCTGGTTATCATCAGTTATGGGTCCGGGAGATGGATATTTCTAAGACCGCCTTTCTGACTCGATATGGGTCCTTCGAGTTTTTGGTTATGCCATTTGGGTTGACCAATGCACCCGCGATATTCATGGATTTGATAAACCGGGTCTTCCATCCATTTTTGGACCAGTTCGTGATTGTGTTCATTGATAATATTCTTATCTATTCGAGATTAGAGTCGGAGCACGAGCAACATCTACGTTTGGCTTTGCAGACCTTGCGTGAACATCAGCTATATGCTAAGTTCAGCAAGTATGAGTTTTGGATTTCTGAGGTTAGGTTTCTTGGCCATCTTGTCAGCAGAGAGGGCATAGCGGTAGACCCAGCTAAGGTTTCAGCAGTACTTGATTGGGAACCATCGAAAACGATTACCGAGATTCGTAGCTTTTTAGGATTAGCCGGATATTACAAGAAGTTCATTCAGGACTTCTCAAAGATTGTGATGCCCCTTACACGCCTTACAAAGAAGGGTGTACAGTTTACTTGGAACATGGAGTGCCAGAAGGCTTTTGATACCTTAAAGGCTAAGTTGACTACGGTGCCAGTTCTTACTATTCTGAGTAGTGACAGGACATTTGTTATGTACACGGAAGCGTCATTAGTAGGTTTGGGAGGTGTTCTGATGCAGACTCAGAAGGTAGTAGCATACATCTCACGGCAGTTGAGAGTTCATGAGCAGAACTACCCCACTCATGATTTAGAGTTAGCAGCGGTTGTATTCGCGCTAAAGGCGTGGAGACACTACTTATATGGAGTGCAATTCGAGCTTTTCACAGACTATCAGAGTTTAAAGTACCTTTTCTCCCAGAAGGAACTTAATCAGAGACAGCGCCGATGGATTGAGTTCATCAAGGACTATGAGTTCGCGATTCAGTATCATCCGGGAAAGGTAAACGTCGTAGCAGATGCTTTGAGTAGGAAGCGTCGACATCAGATTGCGACTTTGAGGTGCTCATTGTATAGAGATCTTCTCACTCTTAGCTAGTTCGACTTTACGCTAGAGTTTGGTGGGACCAGCACATATTTAGGAGCTATATCAGTGCAGCCATCTTGGAGGGACAGAGTAGTCAGAGCTCAGTTAGAGGACTCTTGGATTCAAATCCGGAAGGAGGAGATTTCCAAAGAGCCTAAGGATGATTGGACCATTGGAGCAGATAGAAGCCTTTGAATGAAGGGTCGATTAGTTATGCCAGCCAGTGTGGAGCTAAAGAAGGAGTTGTTTGATGAAGCACATTATACCCGATATACAGTGCATCCAGGAACCACCAAGATATACAAAGACTTGAGGAGACATTTCTGGTGGAGTAGTATACGTAGAGACATTGTAGATTATGTGGCTAAGTGTTTCACTTGTCAGCAAGTGAAGGTAGAGCACCAGAGACCAGCAAGAACACTTCAGCCTTTACCCATTCCAGAATGGAAGTGGGCGGACATTTTTATAGACTTCATTGTGGGGTTGTCAAAATCGAAGAAGGGGAACGATTCAGTTTTGGTGATAGTGGATCGGTTGACGAAGTCGGCATATTTTATTCCAGCGAGGACCACTTATACCGCCAAGGCATATGCGAGGATATTTATTTGGGAGATGGTTTGACTGCACGGAGTTCCAGACACGATTATGTCAGATCGAGGATCAGTATTCACCTTGCACTTTTAGAGGAGTTTCCAGAATTCATTCGGTAGCAGATTATTACACAGTAGTGTATTTCACCCTCAGACAGACGGTCAGACAGAGAGAGTGAACCAGGTGTTAGAGGATATGCTACGGGCTTGTGTTATTGATTTCCACGGCAGTTGGGAGGAACATATTCCGTTGATAGAGTTCGCTTATAACAATAGTTATCAAGCGACGATTGGTATGACTCCGTTGAGGCATTGTACGGGAGGCCTTGTAGATCTCCTATATGTTGGGCAGAGTCGGAGAATAGCTTGTTGCTTGGACCAGAGCCGGTGAGGCAGACTACCGAAAAGGTAGCATTGATTAGGTAGCGTATTCTAGCCTCTCAGAGTCGACAGAAGAGCCACGCAGATCATAGACGGCGACCTTTAGAGTTTTAGGTGGGAGATTATGTTATGCTGAAGATATCGCCGATGAAGGGTGTGCAACGATTTGGTAGACAGGGAAAGCTTGCCCTGAGATTTATTGGCCCTTTTCAGATTATTGAGCGTATTGGGGCTGTTTCTTATAGACTAGATCTTCCAGCATCGATGTCTAGTGTGCACGACGTATTTCACATCTCTATGCTCAGGAAGCACCTTCATGATGAGGAGAGACAGCGAGTGTTGGATGCTCCGGAGATCGAGATTCAGGATGATTTGACTATGATTGAGATCCCAGTTTGTATACTTTCTAAAGAGGACAGGAAGCTTAGAAATAAAGTGATTCCTTTGGTGAAAGACCAATGGAACTAGAGAGGATCTGAGGAGATTAATTTCTTGGGAGCGCGAGGAGGATATGAGTCGCGACTATCCACACCTGTTTGAGTAGGTAAATTAATTGAATTTTGTTTTCTTATGATTTATGATGATTTTGGGATAGTTATAATTATTTTTAACACTAGAATGGGGGTATTGTCACATGATCCTTTTGAAAAATATATGGTATATACATGAGGATTTCCTTGTTTGGATTATTTCGCTCGATGTACTAATTTTAATTAGTTAAGGATTAAGGTGCGAATATTTGTATTCTAAGTCGTTAATTTTAAATAGTACTATCTTCAAATTTATGCTATGAGATGTCATGATTTTCTCAGATTATTGATGTTTGAGATAAAATTTTGGAATTTCGAGGACGAAATTCTTTTAAGGGGAGAAGAATATAAAACCCTGTGAAATTTGATAAATGAGTTTTTATTATGAAATATAGGTTTATATCATAGATGAATGGGATAACAAGTGTTTGGGGATCAAACAAGTATATTTTATATGAGATAGACTAAGTGTCAAGACCAACACACACACAACATGCACAAACAAGAGAAAGCCTGCGCGGTCGACTGTGGCGATCGACCGCCGTGCGCGCAGCAGTGGCAGGAGGCCTCTGTCTCTTGCGCGGTCGACCGTGGCGGTCGACCGCTGGGAGTTTTGCCAGTTTTATTCTTTTCGGGTCAGTTTGGGGTTTTTGGGTCAGGTTTGTGGGCTCATATATATTGTTTTAGTTCGTGAGAGCCTTTTTTCACCTGAGAAAACCCTAGCAGCCTCCTCCCTCTCTTTTACAAACTCTAGCTCTTTCTTTGGACGTTTCTTGGTGAGTTTTGGAGTGAGTTCCAGCGACGTTCAGCGTAGGAGGATCTTTTCCAGCGTCGTTTTTAGTTGTTCTTCACCCCCTCAGGCGAGTTTCATCTCGCTCAACCCTACACCCCTGCTTTTAGATTTGTTTTCTATTGTTTTCTTGTGATTTATGAGCCTAATATGCTATTTTTCTTTGTATAAAGATAGATCTTATTATTTTATGATGCAGAAGAACAAGTTTTCAGTTAATAAAGATCACACACGAATTTCTTAATGTAGATCTAGATCTGGAAATACTTCTAACGAGAGTTTTGTAAGAAAAATATTTGTTTTTGAAGGTTTCGACACGAAATATACATGTTTAAGTTTTGATTTGTTTTATCTATAGTGATTAGTCTGTAAATCACATGTTTTGGTTATGCTAAATCATTTATGAAGGTTTAATAATGCCTATAATTATCACACGGAAGTTTTGGATCGAACCCATGCAGAACAGAAACCAACCTAGGGTTTCTGCTTTTACGCGGTCGACCATGGCGGTCGACCGTGTGCCGTGCACAGAAGCAGTAAACTCCTGCTCTAGTCGCGATCGATTGCTGGGAATTTTTGCTGTTTTGTCCTGTTGTGTTTAAGTTTGTGTGGCTGGCATAATATTTGAGTTATTTGGGTTTTCTATACACTGAGAATTGTGTACATGAGTTGAGTACAGATATGAGTCTTAGTTTCATTCACCAGGACATGGGGGTGAACAGTTTAGATGTTGTTTCAGACATTATTTATATGAGAGTCCTCGTGTTGGACTATAATCATCAGAGTCCTCGTGTTGGACTATAAACTATTGAAGTCCTTATGAGGGGCTATGAGTTATGAGAGTCTTCGTGTTGGACTATAATCATTAGAGTCCTCGTGTTGGACTATAAATTATTGAAGTCCTCGTGTTAGACTATAAGCTACTAAAGTCATTGTGTCGGACTATAAACTATGAAAGTCCTCGTGTTGGACTTTAAGTAATACAGGTTGACATATTTTTGACATATGACGGATTATTAATGGTATGGTTGGAGATGGAGTTATTACTCCACGTAGTTGTTGGATTGGGCATTTAGCTATTTACAATATGAGCTTATGGGATTGTTGAGTTACCCACGCATATGTTGTAAATTCCTAAATATCAAACTCCTATTTTATTTTAAAGTTTATGATTGATTATCTATATGTATTAACAGCTATTTTCATATCCTTCTAGCCCTTTCCCTGGGGTTGGTTGAGATGTTACTCGCTATAACGCTTTGACGCTCGTTGTTTCCCCCACTTTCAGATAACGAGCCAGGTGCACGGAGAACTGTAGCTTGATGGATTTGCTTTGGTCATTATTTATAGACAGTGTTAGTAGTTATGTCAGAACTCCACAGTAGATGTATTTTGTTAATTATTTTGAGATATTATTTCTAGTTTTGAAAAAGACGAATGTGCCTTGGTAATACTTCATTTGATTTCATATTGTGAGACAGTTGTATCAGTTCAGATGTTTTATTCTCAGAGATTTATTCATTTATGTCAATGATGGTGACTTTTCTTCAGAGTATCTGTTGTTTCATATTTCTTCTGTATTTTCTCTTTTGCCTGTTTTGTATCTACACCAGTTATTGATTCCACTAGATAGATATTTACTGTGATGGTGAAACATGTTATTGCACGGTGTGGTGCATGGCAGATTTGACATTTTTGGTTTCACCTTGGACTACAGCATTGTTGAAACCAGGGGCGTCACATTAATACCCCTAAAAATTTTGAACTAAATACCCTACTATTTTTGCTTTAATGCATAAAAACTTATTACCTTAAAGTAGTACCCAATCCAAATATGGCCTATATATAATACGCAATCTTGTGTACAATGCACAGCAAACTGGATAATTCTATCGCGCTCTTGAGTTCTATTATAACATTTCAACAAAAATAGTCCAGTTTACATACATCCAAATGCATTACTCCAATCATCTCTCTAATTATTGGTCCAAAAACCAATGTTTCACTTGGATCAATCAATTAATACTTCACGTCTTCACTTATTGCAAGCACTTGTCCACGTAACTTAGTGCTATCATCATGTCGTTTTATGAAATTACTATATAGATTTACTCTTGGTTAATTGTGTATCCCAACGTCAGATACATGCATGCATGATAATACCATACCATAACAAAAGCATTTAAGAGTATTTAAAAATAAAAAATTCCTTAAGCATGCAGCATCCCCTCTCTTTCCGTGCCTTCATTTGTTTTGCTTCGTGCCAAACTCAATCTCTCGGACCTTTGTGCTTGTAAGTTGGCCATATGCAATGAATTGCACCTATCAACGAAATCCCTCTATTGTTTGGACCTTTGCTTCTCTTCCAAAGTCTCCATAATTTGTAGATGCGCGGGCCTTTATAGTTAGAGTTCCCCACAACTAAAAGACATAAATCTACAGCTACATATATAATGAGTCTTTTGCCCACAACTGGGGGGACCCTTTTGATGAACTAGTCCAAGAGCAAAGAACCCAAAGGACGTGGGTTGGATCTTGGAGCCCTTGTTGAATCTTCTTCATCCACCTTCTTGTGTTTGGATATTGTTCCATCGTCCCCACCATATTATGTCCCCCATCTCCTTTGCTTTTTCTAGAGAATAGTGATGGTTATTCATTATACATCTCTGATGTTTCAAGAAACTGTTTATTCTTTTGGACTATGTTGAGTTTTCCAGAGTATATGGGCCGAAGTAATCTAATTATGAACCTAGTGGATTATAACGGATTAACACTGTTTTGCGTCGTGAATGCTAGCATATTTAACCATGTAATCATCCAGCTATTTTTTTTCAATGTGGGACTAAATTATATCTCATATTGTCCTGTTATGTTAAACTGAAAAACTTAAATAAATCGATGCGGAACACTTCACTGACAGATGAATCAAATCATAAATGAACATGACAACATGTGCACCTAAGGGAGTCATAACCCGTGTTGAACCAAGTTGTACTACTAATATATATAACTCCACGTGCTCTTCAAGATGAGTCCTAAGGGTTGGTGCGTGCCACCCGCAATCCAACACCGATTGTTGGCCACCAACCAGTAATCTTCGCAGAAGCGTAGCTTGTGGAACTCTGATTAGATCTCCTTCTTCTTTGTTGATCACTCGATCACCGAACGATGTGGAAACACTGAGAAAACCAAAGAGAATAGCAATATACCGTAAAAATAGATCGAGAAATAAATACAATTACGTGGTTCGGCAATCGCCTACATCCACAGAGAGATGATTGAGTCTTCTTTTATTCTAGAGATTACAAGATAATCTATTCTTGCGTTTTTGATGAAGAACCCCCAAGAAACCCTCTCAATCTCACAAAAAAAGATCTCTCACAGACCCTAGATTTCTCCCCTTAGTTTTCTCTACTTCTTTCCTACAATATATCTCCCCTTGGCTCGCCCCTTAACCCTAGATCTCAGGAATAACCCTATTTATAGAGTAAATCTAGAATACAAAAGCATCCCCAAAGAAAACAATCTAAAACCTATTTGAAATGGGTTTCGACCTAGTTTTGACCACGTGCAGCCCATGAGCAGTCACTGCTCAAGCCCTTAGGTGCCAGCAGTGTCCGCTCTGCTCCACAATTGCTAGCGGTCACCGCTATTTTGCCATTTCCGTTGCTTGTTCAGACCTCCTTGCTTCTATCTTCTTCATCGTTACTTTTCAAGGTTGAAATACAAGGCTATTCTCAACACTAATCTCATGCTAATAAAGTCTTGAAGGAAACAAAGCATTCAAATCAAAGTTTATCGATCCACGGACTCCAATACTAATTTGTTGGAGTTGAAAAGCACGTAAAGAAAAATAGACTAAGCTAAATCTACTTTGGCCCAATTGGCTCCAAACGGTTAATCACGATTGAGTCATTAACTCATGAGTCCCAATATATTTGACCGTACATCAGTCTATGGCTAAATTCTATCATATTTCTTAATTTTTGCTATGTCAAACCCAAATTTCGATGGAACGGATGCAAGACAATATAATCATAATGACATAAGAAGGTTTGGGGATAAATTTTTCGAATGGCGCTTCTTCTAGATTTGTTGCACAACTTGTCCAATAGAAAAAAATTTAGTCAACTAATTAAGGGTTTAATTATCATAATTGTAAGGGTCATCCCTTGTTTGGAGAGATGTGATCTAATCAGGGGAAGCTTGTTGGGACATCTTGACTTTTAATTAATAAGTTTGTTGTTATTTATTTTCAGGATGTTTTCATTTTCAGACTAGTATTACAAGAACTTTCCACCGAGCGAGCCTGTGCGAATTGAAGATCTGACTTGTACCTGAACTTTAAAGGCAATATATTGATGATTATATTTCAAGGAAATAACATCGAGGGGTTCTAAGTTTCTAACAGTAGAAAATTGTTGATAATTACCAGGAGATGAGAGGTTGAAGATAAGTAATAAGAATATCTTTATTGATTATAATTCTAATCTGTCATATCAAATTCAGAAATTATCATTTGAACATAGGAATTGCTTTGAATCGAAATTTGGATGGATCACTGTTAATTTTTATGCAATTTATCGCGATCTTTTCATTTCTATGCAACAGAAAATGACTGACATGAGCAATAGCTAGAGGAAAATATTTGACAACCACAAATGGTCCAATCTGAAGGAAGAAAGCCATGCCACTTTCTAAAAGCGGGTACGTAACAAATGAGCTAAGCCACTTGGGTTGGGTCATGGAACGGTGGAGGGGACCAAGGGTTGGCCCCTTGGTTTTAAGGGATCATGTCATATTATTGAAGTGTTAATAGGATGGGGGCACTGACTGTCTTGGTGTATTGGCCCTTCTATGTAAAGTCATGTATAATGCAAATAGATTGCGACAATTCTCGTGTTGGATATTTGAAGTGACCAACTGCATGACGCAGCGGCGAAAGCAAAGAAGCTTCACCACAAGGCCTTCTTCCACCAACTCAAGAAAACACCTCAAAACTTTCTTCAAGAGAAGTTTTATTTAATTCCAAAATATTCCTCTTTGGGTTACATGACTCTTCTTAAATATAAAAATAAACAAGACTCCTAGTAAGACTATAATTACAAAGAAAAAAAAAGTATCAAATCCTACCCTAAAAAGACTCCCTATAATAGAGAAAACAAATAATAAATCAAAATTGAATCTGTTTCCTAATCTAATTTGACTCTAGCATTGAATTTATTTCCTAATCTAAATTGACTCTAACTTTATTACTAAAAATAAACTAAAAGCTGATTATTTTTAGATTTCAATAAAAAATAGGTACTACTAGTGAGATTTTAAAAATCCGACAATCTGGTTGGCTCCGTCTCGTCGAGATAGGCGATTTATATATATAATATGTCAGAATTCGCCAATCGGATTGAAAGATATGATTGTTTCTTTGCGAAAGTCAATAATACGTATGAGTTAGCATTTAGCTCGTGATTGTCCCACTCCTCCTTGAAATTGCCCGTTAAGAATCCTACATGAGTCTCCCCTTGTTGAAAGAAGCTTGACCCCGAGCTTATATTTTCTTGAATAGTAGCTTCATCGATAAATATTTTTCTTAACCTGCATCGATCAGCATCCGTCTTGTACTTAGCATTGATTTTCTCTATTTGTCTTTTTACCTCCTCGGTTAGGACTTCTTCTGAATTAAATTTGTATATTATTCTATCCCATATCATGTGTATTTTATTAATAGCCTGACTATCAACACACATCCGCCAAGTCCCGTCCTTCTTAGGCACCAGGAGGGATGGCACTGCGCTTGGGCTCATGCTCTCCCTACGGTACCCCTTCTACAATAAATCCTGCACCTGCTCTCGCAATATCTCTTGTTCGGTTGGGCTCATCCTATAATAAGGAAGATTAGGAAGAGTGGCTCTAGGTACGAGGTCAATATGATGCTGGATATTTCGAAGTGGAGGCAATCTAGCAGGAAGCTCTTCAGGCATGACGTCACGAAACTCCTTCAAAAGGGAATTTAACTATTCTGGAATGTCATTCACAAAACCAGTTAATTTCTTATTCACGACTGCAAATACAAATGGGGCGTACAAAGACTCCTTCTGATACTCCCTTGCGGTACATAACGATACTGTAGATTTTCTGTTAATTTTAGGAACACTACTTTCTGTCAAGGGATATAGTGTAAACTTCAAATTGTCTTTAGTAAATTCTACTACATACTCCTTTCCCTTATGGCACGCATCCACATCAAACTACCATGGTCTCCCCAACATTAAGTGACATGCATTCATATCAACAATATCACAAATAGTTGTATCCTTGTACCTTCCAATAGAGAAATTAACTATGCTCTATTCGGTGACCTTGATATCACCCACGGATGTAATCCATATGACTTTGTAAGGGGAAGGGTGCCTCTGTGTCTGCAACTTCAGCCTATTTACTGCTTCTCGAGATATCAAATTATCTTGACTACCGCTATCAATTATCAACTTAATCACATGCTGGTTCACCTTGCAATGAGTTCGAAAAAGATTATGTGTTTGTGGGTCATCAACCACCCTTTTAGTTGCCAATATAATTCTACGCACTACATGCACCTCGCGCTCGTCCTTGTCATACACATCATTAGGATTGACCGTATGGTGTTCGACCTCAGTCTCAAGCTTGCCTTCCTCGCTATCCTTCTTTTCAACCATATTAACTCTACAATGGTTAGGATAATTATTGGATAGGTGCTCCGTCTGTTGAAAGCGATAGCATTTATTCCCATGAGTCCAAGCATAGGGATTATTATTGTGTCGATTTGGCTGAACTCCTCTCGTTTGGTTCTAGAAATTCTGCTGATTTTGCAAATCTTGATTCCCTTGCTTTGCTGAGTCCATCTTATCATCTGCATCCTTTTGTGTAGTGTTCTGGTTTTTAGTCTGCTTATACCCTGTATTCTAACCTTGTGATGACTCACCAAATCTCTTGTAATTGGACTGATATCTATTAGGACGAATGAGTTGCGCTTCCACCTTCATAGCATGATTAATTGCTTCATCCACACTATATATGGTTGTTAACTTCACTTGATCCTTGATCGTGGTGCGAAGCCCACCAATGAACCTAGAAATCTGTTGTCCCTCGGTTTCGTTCAGGTTGTTTTGTGTCGATAGTCTATAAAACTCCTTGGTGTACTTCCGGACTGTCTGATCCTCCTATTTACAATCCTAAAATTTATGGTAAAGGATTTGATCATAATCTGCTGAAAGAAATAGTAGACATAGCGCCTACCTCATACATCTCCAAGTGCGAACAGATTGCTTGCCTTGGTGCCTACGATTGTTTTGAAATTTCTCCCACCAAGCAGAAGCTCCACCACATAGTTTATAGGCCACGTATTTAACCTGTAAATTATCAGCAATTCTCATCAGGTCAAAATATTTCTCGACCTCAGCAAGACAAACTAGAAAATCCTCCACATCAAGATTTCTGCTAAAGAAAGGGAGATTAGCCTTGATCTTCAGAATTCGATCATTATACTGACCAGGAGCAATAAACTGGTCATTGTTTGGACCGAAAGTTAGATCTTCCTCCCCTTCTGAATCCAAATCCAAACCAACCCTAGTCGGCAGATCGTGGGGATTGGTCCCGCCTCCAACAGGTCGTCTAGCCGGGGGAACTGCCCGTTGCCTAGGGTTATTCCAAATTTGCAAGTTCTGAAGCACCTCCATCATCAACTCATGTTGTTGTCGTGATTGTTCTAGTTGCTTTTGCATCTGCTACTGCATCAATTAGAGCATTTGGATGATTATAATATTGAGATCATTGTTGTTCTCAGCCACTGCACACGATGAACCAGGCTCTGATACCAACTGACACAGCGACGAAAACAAAGAAGCCTTACCACGAGGACTTCTTCCACAAACTCAAGTAAACACACCAAAACTTTCTTCAAGGGAAGTTTTATTTAATTCCAAGATATTTCTCTTTGGGTTACATGACTCTTCTTAAATAGAAAAACAAACAAGATTCCTAGTCAGACTAGAATTACAAAAAAAAGAAAGTATCAAATCCTACCGTAAAAAGACTCTCTATAATAGAGGAAACAAATCACGAATCAAAATTGAATCTGTTTTCTAATCTAATTTGACTCTAGCATTGAATTTATTTCCTAATCTAAATTGACTCTAACTTTCTTACTAAAAATAAACTAAAAGCTGATTATTTTGGAATTTCAGCCAAAAATGTGTACTACTGATGAGAGTTTAAAAATCTGACAATCTAGTTGGTTTCGTCTCGTCGAGATAGGTAATTTAGATAGAAAATATGTCAGAATCCGTCTTCTGAATTGGAAGATAAGATTGTTTTTTTTTGCGAAAGTCATTAATACGTATGAGTCGGTATGTAGCTCGTAATTGTCCCGCTCCACCATGAAATTGTCCGTTAAGTGTTCTACATCACTGTATTGATACAATAGTTTATTTTCACTGATATAAAATTCTGATTTCGTGATATTAATTTCATTAAAATTGTATATTTTGATTGCTTAATCTAGCATTGGTAGGGAGACATGTGTCATGATTTGTTTTCTTGCTATATGATTTTCATTGAGAGAGTCCTATTTAGAATTCTTTCTAGACACTGCATGCGTGATGCACTCATGTGGGAGTTAGCAAAGTTGGATCAACAAAGGTTTTGTTAGAGTTTTTTCGAAAAAAAAAAATGCTTTTTTAAAATTTTGGCTAAGTTTCAAACTATGTACGTTACAAGTAAATGTAGTTTCTGCTCTGATTTTGAAGGTTAATATAGTTAAAGCAAAAGCCTCAAAGCTCATGGATGTTTAGTGAAATTTACCCTTTTATTTATCTTCTCCCTACATGCTTCTCAAGTTCTCATCACAATCTGGGGCACTTGATAAATGGTTTTGATGAAAACAATGATCTCTCAACTTTCTTTCAGTTGTGGCGAGGATCTTATCTGATAGAGCAACAAACTCCCGCTTCCTAATTTGGAATTGAAAAGGAAACGGGACATAAGGGACGGTCTGGTATTACTAGAGCTAATAATAAATTGTTCATATAGGTAGCCTATAAAAGCAACTCATTTAAGCTATTGAAAATATCCGTTTGGTAAAATATATCAGAAGATGCTTCCAGAAACAGTTAAAGTATTTGACAAAACTATGTTTAAAGATTACTGTCAAAAGATAAAGTCATATATGATATATAAACTAAAAAATAGAATGTGCTTTTAAAAACATCGGTTGCTTTTAAAACCATCTACTTAAATCATAAATAATTTTAAAAAGTACACAAAAGAAATTTCACCAAACAATATCATTGATTGCTTCTAAGAAAAATAAGCAGAAGCAACCAAAAAACACAATACCAAACAGAGACTCATTGACCTCGAATCGTTCTAGAATTATGTAATGTATAAATTTCTTCAAATTAATGGCATGTATAATGTACACTGCCTTAATCAGACTAGAATGAACTTAAAGGACCCGGACTTTGATAGCGTGGATCAAGTCCCGAAAGCCGATTGAATATTAAGTTTGTCGGACCAAAGCTTCGCTCTAGCCCACATCTTTGTGCGCTAAGCAAACTCTTTTGAGAAGCTTTTGTTTGGGTTTCCCTATCAAAACTAACAAAAGCTGTCAGTTTTGACAGCTTTACTTGCAAAAACGCTAATTTTAGGATGTTTTTACAAGTAAAGCTGTCAAAACTGATAACTTTTGTCAATTTTGACAGGGACACAAGAGCAAAAATGCCAACCAAACAGCCCCTAAGTAATTTTCCCACTTATGATTTGCCAATAAATGGAAATTAATTTAATGGTAGATTTAGGTCAACATGAAGGAGCAAGACCCTTTAGGATTCGGATAATAATCATATCATATCATATCAATATCATACTCTTTTTAAAAGCACAAGTTTAGAAAAAACTTTTCATGATCAATACGACCATCATTATTTTGAATATTTTATTTAAATCTTAATCTATTCTAATTTTAATTATATCTTATCTAATTTCACGTAAACTATCTATAGCTCAACAATTTAAAAAATATTTTAAATATTTAATTTAATTTTTAATCTATCCAAATACTAATTATATGCTATATTAACTCCATATGAACTACCTATAAATCAACAATTTAGAAAAATAAGATTAAGAAATTATACGTAGACAACATATTATAATACAAGAAGTATTACAAAAAACCCGAAAGTTTTAAAATTGCATACAATAGCCTTAAAAGTTTAAAATTACACAAAATACCTTGACCTTTTAAAACTTAAAAACAAACATGAAATCTTAAAATTTAAAATTTGAAATTAACACCCTCAATATTTCAAAAAATTATAGAAATAACCTCAAAAAGTTTAAATTACAAAAAATAACCCTAAACTTAAAAGATTTTAAAACTTAGAAACAACATAGATGAATTCCAGGGATTACCGTTAGGCACTTAAAATTTTAAAATTTATAAAAAATAACCTCAAAGTTATAAAAATTATAAAAACTCCCTCAAAAGTAAAAAATTATAAAAATTCTAAAATTTTAAAACTTATAACTGGTACACATCAAATTTAGAAATTATCAACAGATCGCTGAGAATTTAAATTTTTTAAAAAATAACAAAAAAATTTAGTAATTATATGTAAAACCCCAAAAATTTGAATATTTTATGATAAATAATGATAAATATGTTATTTGGTGAAAAATAATATATTTTAATGTTTGAATATGATAAGAATTGATTTGAGATCAATTCAATATATATTTATGAATATATGAGTGCATATGTGCAAGACATGCACAAAGGCTAAAAGAGAAATCTGAGATTTATAACCATTTATGAGTTTTTATATTTTATGCACTGATACAGTTAGAATCTGAGAAAGTATAAAACATAACAATTGTAGGTCTCTTCAATATATTTCTAACAAATCTTAAATCACCTCATTCGGAAGCCGGACGAGAAAGTTATGGCTAATATACCGAACCCTAGCCTGTGTGTAGGTTTCAATACGGTCGACTGCTGGCCGCGCAGACGCCAGGATTGTCTCTGTTTCGGTTTGGTTTTGTTTATACCGAACCTGTGAGTATATCTAAGTATATATATATCCATTTTGAAGCTCTCAAAACCATCTTTTAAACGCTAATGGCATCAGCCCCCTCCTCTCTCTCTCTCTCTCTCTCTCTCTCTCTCTCTCAAACCTTAAACCCCCTTTCTTTGGCGATTCTTAGAGGATTTTGGAGGAGCTGACGCGAGATCCATTGGTGTTCAGTCAAGGAGAATCAATCTCACTCGTTTTTGAGAGTTTATCAACACCCCTCAGATGAGTTTCATCTTGCTCAATCCTACACCTATGTTTTAAATATTTTTAATAAAGTTTTCATGTGTTTTACGAGCCTAAAATGCTATTTTATGTATAAAGATAGATCTTCATATTGTATGTTATAAAAAGAACAAGTTTTTAATTAATAAAGATCAACTATGAATTTCTTAATGCAGAACTAGATCTGAAAATTTTCTTAACAAGAGTTTTGAAAGAAAGATAATTATTTTCAAACGTGTCGACATGCATACATGTGTTTAAAAAGGTTTCTTTTTGTCTATAGTGATTAGATTGTATTTTTTTTACATATTCTAGAAATGCTAAATAACGTATATAGGATTTATAGCATATAGAATCGTCGTATAATGGCTTTTGAATCAACCTCGAGGAGCAGAAACCTGTAGAAAAGGTTTATGTCTCTTCAGGGTCGACCGTAGGGAATTTTCTGCATGTTCATGTTGTTGCATAAGTTTGTGTGGCTGGCGAGACACCTAGGTTATATGGGATTATAATACACTGGGATTTATGTATATGAGTTGACTATGGACACGAGTTTTAGATTCACTCACCGAGACACGAGAGTGAGTAGTAAATATGCTAATTTTTTTATATTACTTTCATGTTGAAGTCCTCGTGTTGGACTATAATCTATTGAAGTCCTCGCGTTGGACTATAATCTATTACAGTCCTCGTGTTGCACTTTAAGCTTTTGTAGTTTATGTATTAGACATTTACCATTTTCAGTCCACAAGTTGGGCACGTATTTAACATCTGACAGGTCATTGATATTATGGTTGGAGATGGAACTATATTTCTTTATTGCCTCATATTGTAGTTTTTATTTTTTTGGATTTGGTATTTAGCTATTTACAATTTGAGCTAACGGGAGATGTACCTATGCTCGTGTATTAAATTTCTAAATATCAAACCATAATTTTATTTCGGAGTAGATGATTGACTATCTATATGTATTAGTAGCTATTTTTCTTTCTTCTAGCCCTTCCCCCTGGGGTTGGTTGAGATGTTACTCGCTAGCGCTTGACGCTCATTGTTTCCCCCCTTTCAGGTATCGAGCCAGTGCACGGAGAGCCGTTGGTTGATGGAATTGCTTTAGTAGTTATTTATCTATATTGTTAGTAGTTTATGTCAGAACTCCACAGTAGATATGTTTATGAACATTTGAGTTATTATTCTAGTTTTGTAAAGGTGATGTGCCTAAATGTCATTTCATTTGATTTCTTATGCCGAGACACTTGTATTCAGTCAGATGTTATTTCTCTCAGAGATTTATCTATTTATTTCAGTGATAATAATTTCTTCAGAATATCTGTCGTTTAGTATTTCTTCTGTATATTTTCTCTGGCCTATTTTGTATATATACATGTTGTTGATTCTACTAGATAGATAGTAATTGTGATGGTGAAACATGCTATTGCATGGCGTAGTACATGACAGGTTTGACATTCTTGGTTTTACGTTAGACTACAGCCTTGTTGAAACCAGGGATGTCACAGTTAGTATCAGAGCTCTAGTTCCAATATTCTTACGATCATCCTGTGTCGAGTCATGCAGTTAGAGTAGAATTTCATAATATTCATGAATAGAACTCACTAGAAATTTCTAGAATGAGTGAGGACGTTATATACGCGTATTAGAAAATTACGAATATTTTTTTGCGAGACTAGTATTCATTATTATTAAAAGTATTTGCGTGAACGATATATGAAACAAATTTCTTATCTTTACGAACTCCATATATATTTTGTTTGAGGACTTATAAACTTTCTTCTATATGATTAGATGGCCGGATATGGTAGACCTCGTACCCAGAGAGCTGGTCAGGCAGAGCCATAGTAGGCTCCACCCGAGCCGCAGCAGGCTCCACAGTATTTGATAGACCTGATGGCTCCCATAGCCGTTAGGATGGCAACACTTGAGAAGCTTGTTATGAATCACATCACACCACCACCACCAGCAAAAATTCCACCACCGGTGATACCAGCTATTCCTGTTGCAGAAAATTTCCCGGAAGACATACCCATACCCACCCTACAGGCAGTTGCTGATAGAACCATAGAGCAGGAGGCTTGGCTCCACTTAGTGGAGAGATACCAGAAGATGAGGGCACCAGAGTTTTAGGGATTATCAGATTCTCTTGCTGTACATAAGTGGAAGGAAGATGTGGGTAACACCCTTAAGATACTTAATATGACTTGGGTTCAGAAGCAGAGGCTAGCATCCTATAGTCTCAAAGGGGATGCAGGGATATGGTACCGACTTCAGTTTATGCCAGAACAGAGGATGACCCTCACCTAGGAGGACTTTGTTTATTTTTCTGATGAGCAGTATATCTCTTCCGCGGCACGGGCCGGGGAAAGAGCTTAAGTTGTCTAGATTGACGCAGGGAGACATGTCAGTAGTTGATTTCGGGAGCAGATTTTTGAGCCTACTTTAATTTACGGGCATGTGGCAAACTGGAGAACGCTAGGCACAAATGTTTCTAGTAGGACTTCGCCCTAGCCTTCTCGATACCTCGTTTCTAGGAAGTTCTACTCTGTTCGAGAGGTAGCTGATGCTGCCACTTCATAGGAAAACAAGTCAGCTGTGTTTTAGAAAGACAAGGAAGGGAATACTAAGGATAAGGGAAAGAACAAGAGGCCTTTTTTAGGACCCCAACAGCAGCAGCAAGGCCCTCATAGGAGAGGACCCTAACATGATCAGAGAGTGCCTCAGCAGCACAAGTTTCAAGGCACGTATTTTAAGTGTCACAAGATTGGCCACAGAGCATCATACTATCGCAGTGCGCCAGCAGGAGTCCAGCAAGGGAAAGGGCAGAATCAGCAGCAGAACGTATTTTAGGGCCGAGGTTAGGGCCAGCAGATGAGACTCAAGGTACTACCAGTAGTTTCAATGATTGATGGACAAGTTCACGCAGTTCAGGAGGTCCCTCAGGGACATGTAGTCCTATATGCTCCACTTCCAGTTGCAGAGCAGCCTCCAACCACCGACAGAGTCTATGCGGTAGTCCCTCGTGATCATGATGCGAGCGGGGCCTTAGTGGAGGGTACGTTCTTCGTGAACTCCTTTCCTGCCCGTATTCTTTTTGATTCAGGGGCTTTGCATTCTTTCACATCTTATGCATTTATGATTAGACTTCAGCTCGTAGCTCAGCCTCTGTACATTTCTTTGTTAGTTTCCACCCCTCTAGGTGAGATGTCGCTCTTGGAGAGCATTTGTAGGAGGTGTATTATCAGTTTAGACGAGTCTGAGTTCGTTGTCGATCTGATAGTGTTGCGCATATCAGAGTTTGATGTTATTCTTGGTATGGATTTGCCATCTTCCTACCACATCAGTATCAACTGATTTGCAAAAATAGTTAATTTGCGAGCATTCGATGGGTCCGGGTAATTTGTGGCAACCTCTCAGGGGAACCAGTTTGTGAAGTCATTACTGGCGTACATCAAGGAAGTGATGATTTGGGATCAGAGTGTTGATATATGTGAGACTAGAGTTGTCTCATATTATCAGGATGTCTTTGAGGACATACCTGGGTTGCCTCCTGTGAGAGATGTTGAGTTTTGTATTAAGTTGCAGCCAGGCACGACCCCGATATCCCGAGCACCCTATCGTATGGTACCTACTGAGATGAGGAAGCTACAGACCCAGCTGGATGAGTTATTAGCTCAAAGCCATATTCGTCGGAGTCATTCTCCATGGGGAACACCGGTCCTCTTCATGAAGAAGAAGGATGATAGTATGTGATTATGTATCGACTACCGTGAGTTGAACAAAGTCACTATCCAGAATAGATATCATTTGCCTCGGATTGATGATTTGTTCGATCAGCTATAGGGAGCGTAGTATTTCTCAAAGATTGATCTTCGTTCTGGTTATCATCAGTTGCGTGTTCGGAAGATGGATATCCCTAAGACCGCCTTTCTGACTCGATATAGATCCTTTGAGTTTTTGGTCATGCCATTTGGGTTGACCAATGCACCCACGATATTCATGGATTTGATGAACCGGGTATTCCATCCATATTTGGACCAATTCGTGATTGAATTTATCGATGATATTCTCATCTATTTGAGATCAGAATCAGAGCATGAGCAACATCTACATTTGGCTTTGCAGACTTTGAGGGAGCATCAGCTTTATGCTAAGTTTAGCAAGTGTGAGTTTTGGATTTCTGAGGTCAGGTTTCTTGGTCATATTGTCAGCAGAGAGAGCATAACAGTAGACCCAGCTAAGGTCTCAGCAGTACTTGATTAAGAACCAATGAATACGGTCACCGAGATTCGTAGCATTTTGGGGTTAGCTGGTTATTACTGGAAGTTTATTCAGGACTTCTCAAAGATTATGATACCACTTACACACCTTACGAAGAAGGGTGTACAGTTTACTTAGAGCACGAAGTGCCAGAAGGCCTTTGATACCTTAAAGGCTAAGTTGACTACAGCGCTAGTCCTTACTATTTCGAGCAGTGACAGGACATTTATCGTATACACGGATGCGTCGTTAGCAGGTTTGGGAGGTGTTCTGGTGCAGAATTAGAGGGTAGTAGCATACATCTCACGACAGCTAAGGGTACATGAGCAACTACCCCACTCATAATTTAGGGTTAGCAGCGGTAGTATACGCACTGAAGACGTAGAGACATTATTTATATGGAGTTCAGTTTGAGCTATTCACATATTACCAGTATAGGCGTATAAAATTGCCTATAAGTCCCTTAGCTTAGCTCGGCACGATGATTCGACAAATCAACGGACGTTCGAGCAACGAAGCGAACTAACGAGGCTACGAAGCCAACGAACGGCATGCAAGCAACGGAATACGTTCGCGTGCGGGACCAAACCAACGGTTCGGAAAGTTAACGAGTCGTCCAACAACAAAACGGACCTGAACTCAAACACCGAAGCGGATCTACTGCCAAATGAAGATTCGGGCAATCGAATCAAGACCCAAACAAATCAACGAGAGTTCGAGACGACGAAGCGCATAAGCGACGGAACACGTTCGCACGTGGAATCAAACCAACATTTCGGGGAATCACCGAGTCATCTAAACAAGAGCGAACTCGGTGATATAACGATCGAACCAAGATCAATCCCGGACTCGGACTCAGAAACGGATTAACTGCCATATTTGGAATCAAGTCAATGAGTCGATTCTAGAAACTGAATCAAATCCGAACGACGAAGAACCGGAAACACCTGAAAACGACGAAACGAACCAACACCCGGGAACTCGGCCGAAACCGAGCCGACCCGGGGTGGCTCGGTGGCCGAGCCACCCCTGGGTGGCTAGGCTCAGAACTGTGCATATGCACAGTTCTGAGTGCCTATAAATAGGCCAGGTGTTTGTTCATTTGAGAGGACTTTTTTCTGAAACTTCTGAAGAGCCGAAACTCTGCCGGATTGCGACCTCAACTCGGATTGTGAAGGCTTGAAGACTTGGATTCCCAGATCTACGTCATTCTACTCCGGATCTAAGCTTGGTTCTTAGATCCCGAGATTTGAGCGAGCGTTTCCTTGGTGAAACGATCCCTCACGGCTATTATCTCCTTTGTGAGATAATACCCGTCATACCACGTAGATCTGTTCGGATCGAGATTGCGCGGTGGTCCACGGTAATCAACCCCGGCACAGGCAAACAACCCACAAAGCAAGAGACCGGATAACAAGATCTTGTGATTTGTTCGATAAAAGAGAGAAGTTGTAATTTTGATTTCTTTGTTTTATTTTGATTTTCATTGTAAGCCGGATCTTATAAAAAGACCGGATCTCTTTGTAACGCATAAAGTTGTTAACTGAGTGCAATGGAATCGATAATGAAGAAAGATCCAACTTTTCACGCGAACAACCAGAGTCTGAAGTACCTATTCTCTCATAAGGAACTCAATCAAAGATAGCAGCGATGGATTAAGTTCATCAAGGACTACGAGTTCGCAATTCAGTATCACCCGGGGAAGGCGAACGTCGTAGCAGATGCTTTGAGTAGGAAGCATCGACATTGGATTGTGGCCTTGAGGTTCTTGTTATATCAAGATCTTCTCACTCTTAACTAGTTTGATTTTAGGCGAGAGATTGGCGGGACTAACACATACTTGGGAGCTATATTAGTACAGCCATCTTGGAGGGACAGAGTAGTCAGAGCTTAGTTAGAGGACTCTTGGATTCAAATCCGAGAGGAGGAGATTTCCAAAGAGCCCAAGGACGATTGGACCATTGGAGCAGATGGAGGCCTTTGAATGAAGGGTCGATTGGTTATGCTAGCTAGTGTAGAGCTAAAGAAGGAGTTGTTTGATGAAGCACATCGTACCCGATATTCAGTACATCCAGGAACCACTAAGATGTATAAGAATTTGAGGAGATACTTTTGGTGGAGTAGTATGCGTAGGTAGATTGTAGAATATGTGGCTAAGTGCTTCACCTACCAGCAAGTGAAGGCAGAACACCAGGGACCAGCAGGGACACTTTAGCCTTTACCCATCCCAGAATAGAAGTGGGTGGATATTTCTATGGACTTTATTGTAGGGTTACTGAAGTCGAAGAAGGGGAACGATTCAGTTTGGGTGATAGTGGATCGGTTTATGAAGTTGACATATTTTATTCCAGTGAGGACTACTAATATCGCCGAGACATATGCAATGATATTTATCCGGGAGATAGTTCGACTTCACAGAGTTCCAGATACGATTGTATCAGATCGAGGCTTAGTTTTCACATCGTACTTTTGGAGGAGTTTCTAGGATTCATTCGGTAGCAGGTTATTACACAGCAGTGTATTCCACTATCAGACAGACGGTCAGACAGAGAGAGTGAACCAGGTGTTAGAGAACATGCTGCGGGCTTGTATCATTGATTTTCAAGGAAGTTGGGAGGATCATATTCCATTGATAGAGTTCGCTTATAACAATAGTTATCAAGCGATGATTGGTATGGCCCCTGTAGATTCTCCTATATGTTGGGCAGAGTCGGATGATAGCTTGTTGCATGGACTAGAGCTAGTGAGGCAGACTATCGAGAAGGTAGCATTAATCAGGGAGCGTATTCTAGCCGCTCAGAGTCGACAGAAGAGCTACGCGGATCATAGACGACGACCTTTAGAGTTTAAGGTAGGAGAATGTGTCATGCTAAAGGTATCGCCTATGAAAGGTGTCTAGTGATTTGGTAGACGGGGAAAGCTTACCCCGAGATATATTAGCCTATTTCAGATTGTTGAGCGTATTAGGGCTATTTCATATAGACTAGGTCTTCCAGCATCGATGTCTAGTGTGCATGATGTATTTTATATTTCGATGCTCAAGAAGCACTTACATGATGAGGAGAGACAGCGAGTATTGGATACTCTGGAGACTGAGCTTCAGGACTATATGTCTACTATTGAGATCCCAGTTTGTATACTTACTAGAGAGAACAAAAGATTTAGAAACAAGGTGATTCCTTTGGTGAAGGTCCAATGGAACCGGTAAGGATCCGAGGAGATTTCTTGGGAACGCGAAGAGGATATGCGTCGTGACTACCCATACCTGTTTGAACAGGTAAATTGTTTGGATTATGTTTTTCTTATAGTTTATGATGATTTTGGGATAGTCATATTTATCTTTAACACTAGAATGGGGGTATTATCACTTAATCCTTAATCATTTGGAATACATGGTATATATATGGGAGGTTTCTTATTTGGATTTTTTTCGCCCGACGTACTAGTTCCATTTAGTTAGGGGTTAAGTGGGAGTATCCGTATTTTAGATTGTTAAGCATAGATATTTCTAGTGATTTATATCTAGGGATTAATGGTATAAGATGTGTACGTGAGGGTTTCTTTGTCTAGATTATCCCCTCTTAGTGCTTTTCTCATATTATTAATTTCTAAGAAACGTTGCAGAATTTCGGGAACGAAATTCTTTTAAGGGGGAAGAATGTAAAACCCCAAAAATTTGAATATTTTATAATAAATAATAATAAATATGTTATATGGTAAAAAATAATATATTTTGATGTTTGAATATGATAAGAATTGATTTGAGATCAATTTAATATATATTTGTGAATATATGAGTGCATATGTGCAAGACATGCACAAAGGCCAAAAGAGAAATCTGAGAGTTATGATCAGTTATGAGTTTCTAAATTTTACGCACTGATGTAGTTAGAATCTAAGAAAGTATAAAGATTAAAGTTGTACGTCTCTTCAATAGCTTTCCAATAAATCTTAAATCACCTTATTCGGAGGTCGGACGAGGAAGTTATGGCTAATATATCGAACCCCAGCCTGTGTGTAGGTTTCTATACGGTCGACTGTTGGGCGTGCAGACGCCAGGATTGTCTCTGTTTCAGATTGGTTTTGTTTATACCGAATCCATGAGTATACCTAAGTATATATATTCATTTTGAAGCTCTTAGAACCCTCTTTTAAACCCTAATAGCCGCAGCCTCCTCCCCTCTCTCTCTCTCAAACCCTAAATTCCCTTCTTTGGCAATTTTTGGAGGATTTGGGAGGAACTGACGTGAGATCCATCAGTGTTCAGCAAAGGAGGATCGTTCTCACTCATTTTTGGGAGTTCATCAATACCCCTCAGGTGAGCTTCATCTCACCCAATCCTACACCTATGTTTTAAACGTTTTTAATAAAGTTTTCCTGTGTTTTATGAGCCTAAAATATTATTTTATGTATAAAGATAGATCTTCATATTGTATGTTGTAAAAAGAACAAGTTTTTAGTTAATAAACATCACCCACAAATTTCTTAATGCAGATCTAGATCTGAAAATTTTCGTAACAAGAGTTTTGAAAGAAAGATAATTGTTTTTAAACGTGTCGACATGCATACATGTGTTTAAAAAGGTTTCTTTTTGTCTATAGTGATTAGATTGCATTTTTTTACATATTTTAGAAATGCTAAATCACGTATATAGGATTTGTAGTATATAGAATCGTCATATAATGGCTTTTGAATCAACCTCGAGGAGTAGAAACCTCTAGAAAAGGTTTATGTCTCTTCGCGGTTGATCGCTGGGGAATTTTCTTCATGTTCATGTTGTTGCATAAGTTTGTGTGGCTGGCGAGACACCTAGGTTATATGGGATTATAATACACTGGGATTTATGTATATGAGTTGACTACGGACACGAGTTTTAAATTCACTCACCGAGGCATGAGAGTGAGTAGTAAATATGCTGGTTTTTTTATATTACTTTCATGTTGGAGTTCTCGTGTTGGACTATAATCCATTGAAGTCCTCGTGTTAGACTATAATACATTAAAGTCCTCGTGTTGGACTATAATCTATTACAGTGCTCATATTGGACTTTAAGTTTTTGCAGTTCATGTATTGGACATTTACCTATTTTAGTCCACGAATTGGGTACGTATTTGACATCTGACAGGTCATTGATATTATGGTTGGAGATGGAGATATATTTCTTTATTGCCCCCGCGTTGTATTTTTTTTTGGATTTGGTATTTTGGTATTTAACTATTTATAATTTGAGCTAACGGGAGACATACCTATGCTCGTGTTGTAAATTTCTAAATATCAAACCACAATTTTATTTCAGAGTAGATGATTGATTATCTATATATATTAACAACTATTTTTCTTTCATCTATCCCTTCTCCCTGGGGTTGGTTGAGATGTTACTCGCTAGCACTTGACGCTCGTTGTTTCCCCCCTTTTAGGTACCGAGCCAGGTGCATGGAGAGCTGTAGGTTGATAGAATTGCTTTAGTAGTTATTTATCTATATTGTTAGTAGTTTATGTCAGAATTCTATAGTAGATATGTTTATGAACATTTGAGTTATCATTCTAGTTTTGTAAAGGTAATGTGCCTAAATGTCATTTCATTTGATTTCCTATACCGAGACACTTGTATTCAGTCAGATGTTATTTCTCTCAGCGATTTGTCTATTTATTTCAGTGGTGATGATTTCTTCAGAATATCTGTCGTTTAGTATTTCTTCTGTATATTTTCTCTAGCCTGTTTTGTACCTACACCTATTATTGATTGTACTATATAGATGGTAATTATGATGATGAAATATGCGATTGCATGGTGTAGTATATGGCAGGTTTGATATTCTTGGTTTTACCTTGGACTGCAGCCTTGTTGAAACCAGTGGCGTCACATTATAAAAATACCTTCAAATTTTCACAGTTACAAGAAACATTCTAACATTTGAAAACTTACCACCAACAAATAAAATTTGAAAATTATAAGCACCCAACTTATAATTAAATATTTTTATAAAATACTATGAAAGTTTAGAAATTGTAAAACATACCCTCAAAAGTTCAAAATCACAAAAAGGCTAAAATTTGGTAAAAAAGGAAAATGTTTGATATTATTACATTAACATATATAAATTGAACTTTCAATTTAAAATTTATCATCCCTTTTTAGCATCTAAAAGTAGTCTAAGTTGATGCCAATAAAAAGTAACAATTATCATAGATTAAAACTATCCAGTTAAGGAATAAGAATTTAAAAATATATGATAGATTTAAAATTAACATTACTGCATAAATTCAAGGAATTGCATATAATTTTACTAATAACATTCACTGATAGAAAAAAATTAATAAAATACTATAATATAATATGTTAGCATTAATTGATTATAATGTATAAACATTTATCTCTAATATTGATAATATTCATAGGATCAAAAAATACAAAGAGTTATGTATAGAGAAACTATCAGAAAGTTCAGAAATATCATTTAAAAGAACTAAGTTGTTTTAATTGCATATAGAGAAGTGAAGGAAATAAACTCAAAATTAGAAAACATTCATAAATCACCTGAATTGACATTGATAAAAGGCATATCTGGCAAAGAAGCACTGACCGAGTTCCCCTTGAAGAACATATTGAATAATTTTATCTTAATTAAAAACATTCTTCATGAAATATACAAGAAAAAATATTAAGTACTTATAAATTTCATACTTTATTCTTGAAATACTAGAGGAATCATAAACTTAACATAAAATTACGTATAAATAATCTTGTAATAGAAACTAAAGTGAAGCCGTTGATCAACTATATTGTGAGATATAATAAGGTAGATAAGATGAGAAAAATTACTATAATAGACAAAATGGATGCACATGATACTTAGTTACCATAGTGTTAAGTAAAAAAAATTAAAATTGATATTTTTCTTTTTTTCTATAAAGTGACATGACTCTGCAAGTAACCTTATTTAGGGATATGATTACCAACGAAGGATAAGTTTTTAAGGACACGATAAAAGATAAGCATGTAATAGTACTATTAAATTTTAAGATCTTTAAATATGAATGTAACATATTTTACAACTAAAATTCTTATTAAAGGTCACTAAACATAAAAATCATATTTTATCAATCTCAAATTTGTAGCAAAGATATGCATGTCATCGTAAATTATGTTAATAATATATATCAATTCAAAGATACAACTTATTGGAGAAATAAAAGAATGATAAGTAAACTAAGCAAACATCCATATAACACAGCAAAAAATATTATATTTTAAAGCTAATTTGCAGGGCTCATTCAGAACAAGCTGCTAAAACAAAAGCATCTCCATCAAAGCTAATATGCCATAACCCTAGCCCTTGCCCTCGCCCTAACCCTAACCCTAACCCTCACCCTCGCCCTCGCCTTCGCCCTCACCATAACCCCCACCCTCGCCCTCTCCCTCGCCCTAACCCTAACCCTCACCCTCATCCTAACTCTAACCCTAACCCTCACCCTCACCCTAACCCTAACCCTAACCCTCGCCTAACCCTAACCCTAACTAAATTTTATTTTTTATGTTATAATTTTATCAATATGGAAATTTTTTTGTTTTGCAATATCTTATTAGGGTTTGGGTTTTTTTCACAATTTTTTTATTTTACAAAAATTAATCTCTAATTATAATTAAAAAATGAAATTAATCAATTCAAAAATAAAATAAAAATCAGTCCCTCTCTCCCCTTACATCTCTCTTTCTCTCTGTCTCTCTCGGTCGGTCGACGCCGACAGCCGTTGGTCTGCTGGCCGCCGCCGTCGGCGTTGGCCGGCCGAGAGAGAAGAAGAGAGAAAGAGAGATGGAGTGAGAGAGAGAGATGGAGGGGGAGAGAGAAAGAGAGATGGAGGGTGAGAGAGGGGCAGACCTTGAAGAGAGAGAGAGGGGTTGAGAGAGGGTGACGGGTCAGGCGTCGGCCGACGGTGTTCGTCGGTGTAGGGAGGCGGGTCAGGTGCGGACAAAGAGAAAGGGGAGGAAGAGAGAGGGGAAAAAGAGAGAGGGATTTGGGAAAATAGAGAGGATCGGGTGTGGGCTGCCCAAATTTTTTGGGCAAGCCCGTGCCAATTTATTTTATTATTATTATTAACATTTAGTGACAGAAAATCCATCGTCAAAACTAGACAAATCCGTCGCTTTATAGCCTTTAATGACGGATATATAACGATAGATATATTTTGTTCGAGAAATTTCCCAAAACTAACGGCAACGGAATATTCCGTCGCCAATAAGTAACATCCCATCGTTATAACCTATTTTGCAGACGGGCATATAGCGACGGCCATTTCCATCGTTATATGTGACAATATAGCGACGGATCTGACGACCATTTCCGTTGCTATATGTGATAATATAGTCCGTCGCTATAAATCCATCGTTGACGGTCCTAATAGTAGATTACATAGCCACAGTCTGGATTGAAGGAAACAATGACAATATATTATTTGAGAGAGAGAGAGATTATTGAGTTGATGATCAATCCCATAAAAAAAACTTTGTTTTCTTTTTTATTTTTACTCTATTTTTATCAATTTAAATAATCATATATTTAACCACGTGTATTGCACGTGCATCTCAACTCATGATATTCAACCACGTGCATTGCACGTGCATCTCAACTAGTAATTAAAAAACAGTGAAATCCTTAATAGGTTTATTTAGATTGTGAATCTATGACCATGTTCTTCAATGAAGATTTGATAAGTAGATGCTAAGCATAATAAACATATAAGATAATTAACTAGTCCTATGTGTGCCCTTATTTAGCATCTAATCTGCAAGTATTGAGTCAGCATCACATGTTCCTACTTTCTTTTGCCGTAGAAATAGTTGTGGGGGGTGGGGGGGGGGGGGGGGGGGGGTGGGGGGGGGCGGAAGTTTAGATTCTAAATATAGTGTGTGTATAATATTTTATGCCTAAGATTATTATAAGATAGCGGATTCGAATTATCCACTAGCTAGTTTAGCGAAAAAAAGCTTAAGAATCTGCAGATATGGGATTGTGAGGCAATTATTCAACTGCCAATTACAAAAGTTCAAAAGAGAAGATCACGGCTAGTTATGTCTTAATAGATTGTATCCAGCTAGAATTTGGTTTATATATATAGATGCTTATTAGAGATCACATATCATGAGAAAATGTGCAATTGAATTGGAGGCTTAATTGCACTTAAACACCCTAACGTTTCAACTAGCTAGGTTGCATTTATATTATATATCCTCACTTATTTTTGGCATCACTTATATACCCTATAGTTTTGAACACTTTCACTTATATACCCTCACTTGTTTATGATAGCACTTATATGTTCTAATATTTTTTTTAATTTGCACTTAAATACCCTCAAGTATGCAAAACTGAGGTCATCTAAATGTAACTTTTAAAAACTTTAGAGCATTTAAGTGTAAGTTTTAAAAACTTTAAGATATATAAATACTGGAAAAATAAGTGATGATATATAAATACAATTTTTAAAAATACGGTTTTTCTATAGAGTGCCCATGGGCACTCTATAAGAGAGGAGAGAGATAGAGAGAAATGAATGAGGAGAAGGGCCCCCTGATTTGCATTGGGATCCTCTTCTCATTCATTTCTCTCTTTCTCTCTCCTCTCTTATAAAGTGCCCATGGGCACTCTATAGAAAAACCGTAATATTAGGGTAAATAAGTGCTTCCAAAAACAAGTGAGAGCATATAAGTGAAAACTAGGGGAAACTATAGGGTATTTAAGTACAATTAAGCTTGAATTAGATCAATAAATTAAGCCTAGACTGTGTCATATGGTGAATTAAATTCCGAACCATAATCCTATATAGATCTAAATCGATTTGAGACAAGTCTGGTTGTCTATTTGGAATCTTGATTTAGAATCAATGTGATTTCTTGTCCAGATGCATGTGATGCTTTTGAGATAATCTAAGAGCATGAGGTGTGAAATTAAGTTTATTTTAGTGAGTCATGTTAGTCTTAGACTTAGAGGTCACTTGATCCCTTCGTTGTTTATACAATTATCTAATGAATGGATTCCAACATTTTCTTGCGCTTGAATCAAATGTCTGGTTCTGGTCCCCTCACCCTACCTACGACGCGATAATATGTCATTGACATAGTTAGACCACAATTACTATTTCCGTTACTATTTCCGTTGACCGCGTTTCAGGGGAGCCACGTTAATTATCTGCAACTTGAAATTGTTCGGAGGCCGAATATATTAATTGTAAGTTAATACTTGGCATGTAACTAGCCAACCGTAGTCCGCATATTATAAGGCGAATAATTCGAGAGGTTGGAAAACGGTAACTCCCTTAACGACTTAAAAAAACCAGAGTACAACAATACTCAAAAGTTCCAAGAGCCTTCTATCACTTAAAATTTCAGATCACTCAAAGATTCAGAGTATGCCTATACTCAAAAACTCCAATAGGTTGTCATTAATTACGTACTTCACATCGCCCTCAACAATTAGGACTATATAGGAGATGGATCTATGAACCTACGTTGAATGTGAACACCAGCATCTTAGAAACAACACTCTAAAATTTCATCTTATTCGAATATTAATTGTTTGTTTCTCAGTTAAGGATAGAACTTGGTGCCGGCCTTAAAAAATCAGATTGCTCACTCAACAATTTCTTTTTCTCTACTTTTCACTCAACATCTCTTTTATTCCTTGTCTCCTTTCAACTGGTCATTATATTAAAGGAATCGGTATGAAATCGAATGCGAAGGTGCAAGCAGGAGGCGAGGGAAAATGAGCTGGAAACCTTTGAAAAGCCCTCAAACTCCATGTTAGAGCTCTCAGTGCTTTCCTGCTCACTTTCTCACAGCCAAACTTAACGGTCAAGATCCAAATCTACAATTTTCTTGACCGCACGTACTCAGCCTACTGTCTCCATCTCCTCGCCAATCAATTAGGAGAACGATCAACAGCCAGACAGTACTGGAACCCACCAACCACTTGGTCAGTTATCTCAGCCATTAGTTTATGCTCACATTGCATGATGTGGACTTTGCTTTGTTTAATTGGAAGCTAGATCTGGGACCGACCTATAAAGGGAGAGGTTGACACCTTTGACATTCTGTGGTCTCTATTGACCAAAGGATTGAAAAAGTATGCTATATGATTTTATTCCAAAGAGTTTTTAATTGTAACCTTGTTTTCTTGAGAAATTGCGTCCACCTATCTTGATTGAAAGACTTACTTTCTCTTCCATGAAAAAAGTTAAAAAAGCTTTTAGGCAATCTTTGACGGAAGCTTCGGCCCAATAAATCATAATCTCACATGCATTTTTGGAATACTACAATACAATATCACAACCTTCAATTCTCATAACTTTAGGGTTTTAATGCAGCACATGATTTTTGATATTAGAATATAAAACTATAACACTCAATCATCACCATAATTTTAGAGTTTTATTGCAGTTCAACTCATTTTTAAATCTTTGTTGGCTATGAATTTCCACATGCATCTTAAAATATTGAAACCGTTGTGCGAATCCAGGTTTTTATCCATGAAAAGGCCTTCAACCTACGCAAGGGGGAGGAAAATTGTTAGAATATAAAATTATAGTCTCAATCCACAACATAAATTCAGAATTTTGGTACAACAGTGGGGACTTAAACATAAAATATTCCTAAAATACCTTCACCACTTGGTCCTGAGCAATCTCTTTTATCTCACATCTCCTCATCAACTCAAGAACAGTCTGTCTTTCTTCTACTCCTCCTTCAACCACCGTCTCTTCCACTTTACTACCACCCTCTTTTCTTCTCCACGGTCCTCCTTTACAACCAACATCCCTCCATCGTAGGGGAAGGAAGAGACAACTGACTTTATCACTTTCACTTATCGAATGGTATTTTTCAGTTGAATTTATCACTTTTAGCAAAAAAAATTCACGATTAGCAATTCTACATCACTTTTGTGTCAAATTTTACCACCTTTAGCTAATAATTATTACCTTTGTATCTAAATTGTTATGAAGTATTTCATCTTTAGCTATAAATTGTAACCTTTGATCATACACTTGTATTTTCAGTGTAGGATCCGGATCCAGATAACTGGCAACAGTGTAAATCTATATCTAGATTATGCACAGTGGAAATAAAAAACCCCACTATGCATCCGAAAACATAAGCAATAAGTTTAGGATTTACCAAACAGCTCGTTCTTGCAGAATCGTCACGCCTTTCTTAATCAATAGCTGGAGGCGACCACACAGTGCAACTGGCAAGAAGTCCCCGCATATCAACTTGCGAATACATCACAAAAATCAAAGAAGGAGATAATGGTTATTGTATATACATATATATTTTCTCTATAATCCGTCATTAAAATCCCTATATCTTTATATAAGGGCTTAGAGATAGAGACCTGCACTTATTAGGATTATGAATATCACATCTCTAAGATAAGATTTTCTTCACCCACTTATTTTAGTGTTTATCTCATAACCATAACCAACATACTCCTACTCACACAAATGACTGAATGTCATCCGTTGCTCCCTGAGCTGACTACCTAGGTCAAAGTCTCCCTAAGAATCTCCTTCCTTATCAAACTCATGTCCATATATCATTAGTGCAATGTGGACCGTTGAGAATCTACAAGTGGGTTGCCTTGCAGCCAGATGCGTTAGTACTGACGCAATGATCTGAAATTACCCTAGAGGGGAGGGGGGGTGAATAGGGTATTTACTTATCTAATCGATATTAATGCCGATTTAAAACTTATTAATAATTATATCCTAACAAGTATAATATTCAACAACTTATGAGCAATGATATGTAATTAAAACAAGGGCGATATAAACATGAACAAATCTGAAATGAGATAGTGACAAATGACAAACACTAACACAATATGATCACGGAGTTCGGTCA
>BQKN01000139.1:94057-118201 GCA_022839385.1 Asparagus kiusianus | reverse complement strand
TATATATATATATATATATATATATATATTCAGCAGTGTGACATAACCACTCTTGGCATCCACCAAAACTCAGGCTATTAAATAATCATCTCATTTTAATTCTTTGAAAGATTCTGATCTCATCACATTATCTTGCAACACGGACTATCCTGTAGGCATCCTAAATCAATATACACGGATCATTTGTCTCATCACGATCTTAGTGCATAACATGAGTACGGGACGACCTACCTTATAGGTATCCTAAAAGACGGCTCACAGGTCTCATCGCACCCTCGTGCGGACGGACTGCTAGACAAAGCATCCAAACCTGACTCAATGGCCTGTACAAATAGAATATCGACGCACTATCCCCATATAGTACTGAGCTGAGCCATCAACGATATCCATCCCATGTATAAATTATATAAATCTGGCATATCGACTCACTATCTCACATAGTACTGAGCTGGGCCTATTAACTAGGGGTGTGCAACGGTCGGTTCGATTCGGTTTTTACCAAAATTTTAACAACCAAACCGAACCGCCTATAAGTCAAAACAGAACCAAACTATTGCAAGTCGGTTCGGTGCGGTTCAGTTCAGTTGGTTCGGTTCTAACTTCATCAAACTTCTTATCAAACAACAAACTGTGTTAAACAAAAAAAGATATCAACAAAGTAGGAGATTATGAAGTATTAAACATTGATATAATGATATTGTTTTCAACCCATAATGATTCAGAAAATGAGTTTAGGGTTTGAGTCTTTGACTCTTTGGGGACGGGTTGGGTAGGGTTTAAGATCAGAATGGGTAGTATTGCACTATATTCGGTCGGTTCGGGTTGAAAAGTTTTCAAACCGACCCGAACCGTCCTACTCATAAAACTAATTTTTCCGAGTCGGTTCGGGTCGGTTCGGTCGGTTTTTTTGGTTTGGACCGAACCATGCTCAGCCCTACCATTAACGAGATCCAACACATGTTTAAACTACTCCAACTAAAGTGTAATCACTCAACAATGGTCAAATCCCCTCTGGGATACTCATGTGTGTATCATATCACTATTCATGTATATTCATGTCTATATATGTACTATCGTGCAATTCGAATCCCGCGATCGCATCTCAAAACAATCCAACAAAAGTTCAGGAAAAAGCCTTAGTAGTCGACTACTAACCTTGGTAGTCGACTACACTGAGTCCATCCAGACTCAAAAAAACTTGAATTAATACTAGTAGTCGACTACACTGAACATTAGTCGACTACTCTGTAATCAGATAGTTTCTATAAAAACCAAACTGGACATTAGTAGTCGACTACTACTCTTAGTAGCTGACTACTAAGTAGAAACATGCACACATCCGTGCACACACAACACTTAGAAATTGTCATGTGTAAATCATGCTTTAATACATTGTAAATATAGTAATTACAAATCAAAAGAATTATCTCCATGATCATTTAAACCCTTAATTCAACAATTTAGGTTTAATCTTCTCATATAACAAGAAATTGACATAAACCCTAATTTTTTTCTATTTGGTCAACAGGGAACATGCTTGCATATTAAACTCAAAACTTTTGTAAATTCGTTTATTCACATTTACAGAACAATAAAATCCCAAACCTAGGGTTTAATCTTACCTGATTAGCATGCAAGCTCTATTTATCTCAAGTCTAGGGTTTAAGCATGATTTTAACATGGAAAACAAGGTATAAACGAAGATCTACCCAAACCAAATAATCATGATCACGTTTTTATAGTAAACAGTCAGTAAAACATGTAGATCTAACATTGGTTCAAAGATTTAATATCAAAAATCTCAATTTTAACACATGGGGTTAAGCTTCACTAAGCAAAACATAAATTTAACATCTAAACTAGTTATTTAACTATGGGGATGAGTTTGGATGCATGAGATCTTGCCTCAAACACGTAGTTGATCTCTTAAACGTGTGTTCAACATCTTTTTCCTCGGCTACATCCCTTGATCTCTCCCTCTGCTCGATGCTACGTCTCAAATGCCTCAAGGAAACACCAAAATCAGATCTAGGGTTTAGGGGGAGGAGGTGGCTGTATTCTTTCATGGAATAACTTAGAAATCAGGTTAAAAACATGTTTCTATACTTAAGTTATCAACTGGGTTCGAAAAAAATGAATTCGACCCTAAATCTACAACCTGTCAGCCCAGGAAATTTCCCGATAGTCGACTACTCTGAGTAGTAGTCGACCACTAAAAGTTTCTAAAAATTATATTTAGTAATCGGGTTGTAACTTTCACATCCGATCTCAGAATGAGGTGACCTAAAATTTATTAGAAATCTGATGAAGAGACCTACAACTTTTATCTTTTGAGTTTTCCCATATTCTAATTGTATTAGTACGAAAAATATATAAACTCAAATCTAGTCATTATTTTCCAGTTTTCTTCTTCGTGCATGTTTTGTGTATTTGCACTCATACATCCACGCATATATATTGAATCGATCTTAAATCAATTCCTAGCATACTCAAACATTAAAATATGTTATTTATCACTATATAACTTATTTAATATTATTTATCACATAATATTTAAATTATCGGGGTTTTACACCCAACTTATTGGCCCGCTTAAAACCCATTTATTTAATTAAATGGGTTATAATGGGTTGGTTTCAATTTTATATGTCACAAGTAAGTACTAAAATGGGCAGGTCACAAACCCATCTATTTCTGCCCCGCCTGTAGATCCAAAGTTCCAACCGAAGCACTATTTCATATTCTCCCACAATCCAAAATCTCAGTCTCTCGCTCCCGTTCTCAATTTTGAACCCCTAGAATTAGGCAGTGAAGAAACTAAAGAAGGAGATGACTATTGACGATCGTCATCAGGGAGTGTCTCTCAACAAACTCTAATTGCCTAATCCCTCCTCAACAAGCCCAAACTATTCTCTATTCACTCTGATTGTCGATGATTGCCGCGTCGCAACAAGCCCTGATGGTGTGATCCTCCGTCAAAAAGCACTGTTCTCAATCTCTCTCCACTTTTCGCTAATTTCCCTATTTTCATTCAAGCTCTTTTTCAATTTCTGGACAATCCAATACTTGGTGGAATGAGAGGAAGAAGATTGTAACTTCTCGTAATCAGGTATATCCCCTTCTTTCTAACTCAAAGCCCTGAAATTTGTTTCTTTCTCTTAGGGGCTGTTTGGTTCAATTTCTATAAAAAAGGAAAAAGAAAAGTACTCAAAATTTAATTTTCTTATACTTCTATAAAAAATTGTAGGAAAAATTTATAGAACTAAAAGAGTACCATATTTCTTATTTTTTGCTATTTCTTTATTTGGTTCAAAGTATGAAAAAGTTCCTAACTTTGTAGAAATTATATTGTTTTCCTTTTCTTTTATTTGATTGGATATCACTTTATAGAAAATAGCTTACTAACAATACCCATGAGAAATCACATGGGAATGGTATTGTTGGCCTTCTTGTTTTGATGATGATTTAACAAATAATTTACGACTAATATTGGTTTTAGTATTTTGTTTTGTGTTGTTTAGTATACTCAAGAAAATGAGCCACATTGATATTGAAGCCTATGCAAATCAAGTCAATCAATAAAGTTCAAGCTTCAGAAGATTCATTCTTGGTATACTTAGTATATGTTTATATAATGTGTGCTAATTCTATCAGCAAAAATATACACACACATTTCATTTGTGAATTTTCTCAAATATAGGTGTTTTTATGCAAAATATATTCAAATATGTTTTGGACTATACAAACATTATTAACATCTTTTATTAAGTCCATAAAAACATTACACAAGTTTTAAAACTTGATTTGAGCTAAATGTCAAAATCGACATGTTTATAAACACATGTATTTTAGTGTTTTTGAATATTTATGAGATTTCATAAATAGTAAGAGCAAATTGAAAAATTCCTTTTCTAACATGTTCATATTCATGTTTATAAACTTTTTTCAAAGTTTTACATTTTTTAAAATTTATTTGTTATTTTTAAAAGAAGTTTGAAATTCGTGTTTACTATTCATTACAGGCTGAAAACCTGTTATCAGTTGACAGATGATTTTTATCAGTCAACTGATGAAACTGCCTGCAATCTTCGAAAGTTTCTATTTTCTTATTCGGTCGACTTACCAGTCGACCGATGAGGTCATCAGTCATCTGATAAGATTCATCAGTCGACTGATAAGCTATTAGCTGCCTGTAACGGTCAGCTCGTCAGTTGACTGATTCAGCTCATCAGTCGACCGACGCCTGTAACGGCTAGTTTTTCTAACCTTTTTTATTTGTCTTTTTGCTGGGTTTTCTTGGTTTTTGGGCTTTGGTTTTCATCCTATATATACCCCTTATTGTTTTACTTCTGAGAGTCATCCAAGTGGGGTTTAAGAAGAGTTTTAAAGGGTTTAAAAGTTTATTTAAGTTTTTTCTCAAGTTTAGTGTTTGTTTACAAAGATGAAGCTTACATTGTCAATTGATGAATTCATCCTCAATCAATTTTATCCTCTCCTTATGTTTATAGAGAAGTTTTTCTAACTCATTTATCTAGCATTTTATTACTGATTTTCATATTCATATTATTACTGGTTTGCTATTTGAGTTAGATTTTATTGAACTCATTTTATACACACATCCCTATTTGAGCTTCCAGGATTACATACACTATATTGTGGGTTGTGGTGAGTGATATTGTGAGAGTGGGCTTCATTATGTTCTCATTTATTTTTAGAGAACAATTTATTGTTTTTGAGCTTCATTTGTGAGTATCACCTTGTAATACACATTTACATCGAGAGGAGTGTGTGGTGAGGACGTAGTCGATACCAAAAGAAATGGCGTCGGTAGTAAAGCCTAATTAGAGGTAGTAAAGACGAGCACTTGAGGGAGGCGATATGTGAGGAACAACACTTGAGGTTGTAGTTTGTGTATATACATTGTGAGTGTCTTGTAGAGTTTTCGGTGAACTAGAAAACCGAGTGTGTAGAGAAGTTTCAGCTTCCAAACCAGGTGTGTCGATATTGTGGATATCTCATCGAGTTGAGGAGCAGAGACGTAGGTCAAGGGTTGACTAAACTCCATGATTATATCTTGTGTTTGAGTTTGTTTTGTGTATATTTATTTTGTGCTTATAATTTACATTCTTGCTCAAAACTCACTCATATATCTTTTGCAAGAATTAATTAATCAAGAAAATTTTTAGTTAGCATAAAATCGAAATTAGATTAGCATTGACCATATTAACCCCCCCTCCTCTAGGGTATTTTTAATGGCTATCAAAGCTTGGTGTTCTTGATTTAAGATTTAATCACCTTGAGTTAACGGTCCAAGGTTTAATATTGTTGCTAATCTTATTTTGATATTATATTTTTGCTTGCACATATATTATGGATATGTATAGTGCTCTTAGCTTAGGCTATGACATAAATGTTGCTCCTAGATATAGTAACTTCCCTTGTGAACAATAGTGTTTTAGATTCAAAATTTTTGTTGAGTCTAAAAATATAGATTTATGGAAAGTAATTGACAATGTTTATACTGTGCCCACCTTAGAGAAATCCAAGTGGAGCAATCATGATAAGAAAATGTTTACAATGAACAAGTTGGTGTTAGAATTTATGCATAATGCTTTTGGGCCATGTATTTCTAACGAACTTGCTCATTTTGATAGTGCTTATACAATATGGAAACTTTTTGAAGCACATCAAGAAAACTTGGATGCGATCCGACGATCTTTGGCGGTTCCCTCTTCAAGTTCACATGGAGCCTCTTCATGCACATGGCCACTAGGTGATAGCCCTAGTGAGGTATACGAGTCCGATAACAAAAATGATCTTACTATTAATAAACTCGCACATGGTTATGAATTGTTGATGCATGATTATAAGAAATTGCAACGAAACTATATTGATATGAAAAGCAAGCATGTCTAATTAAAATCCTCTCATGAAACACTAGCTACTAAGTTTGATCTCATTGCAAATAAAAATGTAAATCTTAAAAAATACAATGGAAAATTAAAATTGAAAAATGCTAGTTTGTTTCATGCTAAATGTGATGCTATATTCGAAGTTGAGAACATTAGAAAAGAGCTTACTTCTTTTAAAATTGATCATGCATGTTCTACTTCTAATAACAATGCTTGTGTAGATAATAATAAGTTGAATCATGCTCAAAGTAGAATATCCTCTTTAGATTCAACATTAAAAACTTACATTGTTAATAAAAAAAGCTTATGGACATATGTGTAAAGTCCCATACAAATTCATCCAAGAAAACTACTTACTATGCACATATGTATAACAAAATTTATAAGTGTTCGATTTGCGGCCGTAAAGACCATATTGCTAAATTTTATTATAATACACAAAAGCCTAACAAGCCTAATCATGTTTGTGCATCCCATCAATCTTCTCCATCTCATACACATGTACACACATAATGAACATCATAAAAATGCCCATGTGTATATGTGTGAATTTTATGATTGTTTTGGTCATTTGACCAAGTTTTGTTTCGATTTGAGAAGAACTTCCTGTTTGTAAAATAATTTTAAAGAAAAATCTGTTTTTGCAAATGATTCACGTGCACAACATTTTGGTCAACACAAATCATTTCAACCCCTACATTGCACAAATTGTAATCATAATGGTCATGTATATAATTTTTGTTTTGACCGTATCCGTGCACAAAATATGCCCAAATAGGTTCATAACCCTAGGGCTTTGAACTTTAATGATAGGGGTCATGTCCCTAGACTTTTAGGTACCAAGAGTAATTGGGTACCAAAACATGTTTAATTCTTTAAGAACACATTTTTTTGCTTTTTAGTTTTTCATGTTCTTAAAGATGATTTTTATTTAAGTTTTATAAACAAAATTGAAAACAATTTTATGCTTAGAATTTGATTTGAAAAGTTATCATTCATATTTATTTCATGATTCTCCTTCATAGATTTTCATGTTTTCATCCTTTATAAATTGATACAATTTTTATCAAGATGATTTTTTTATGTTAAAACATCATTTTTGTTATTATACATTGTTTTTAATTTTTTTATGTTTGACCAATGTGTTTGTGTTTATGGGTTCATTATAAACCACTTATATGATGATATTTATGTATTTGTGGATCATCTATTTGTGCTTTATAATGAATTTCGTATGTGGTTTGATCAAATTTCACAAAGAAAATTCTCTTTTTTGATCAACCATATTTTCCTTTATACTTTGTTCTTGAACTTTCATATGAGATGTTTATGATTTGAGCTTTTACGGGATGCTAAAAGCTTTATTTGGGTTGAAACTTGTTTCAAGAGCTTGTTATGCTCACCTCTCTTGCTTTTGTTGAAAATGATACAATATATACACTTTGAATTTCTTTTAGTATCATTTGAGGCTTTTATTTGAACCTTCATGGGGTTCATGATTTCATGATCTACTTTTGTTTATATCTATATAATGTTTTATGATTAGGTATTGAGACACCTTTTATATGTCTATTTGTGATCTCAATCAATCATGTTCTATGGTGGATAATTTGTAATTTTTTAAATCATTTGATGTTTGATCTTGTTTTAAGTTTTTGATTTTTTTAGGTTTTTATGTTTTAGACTCTTGTGGCACATTATCTTCATGATACATGCATATGTGTTCACTAAGTCTATCTTTGTATGTGAGTTGTGTTTAGCATATTTTACATTTATGCTTGCTTACATGTTTGTCATGATCTTTATTGCATATATTCCTTATGGCTTGTTGATGGGGGAGCTATCCCTATATCTTTTTATGTTTTATATTCTCACACATGCTTTCATGTAGGGGGAGCTCTTAACTCTCATTATGTTTTTCCCCATTTTTGATGTGCCAAAGGGGGAGAAAAATGTAAGGTATATAGTATTTATTTTTTGGTTTGTTTTATTGAATCTAATATGCATATTGGTAAATTATTTGTTATCATCAAAAAGGGGGAGATTGTTGGCCTTCTTGTTTTGATAATGATTTAACAAACAATTTACTACTAATATTAGTTTTAGTATTTTGTTTTATGTTATTTAGTATACGCAGGAAAATGAGCCACATTGATATTGAAGCCTATGCAAATCAAGTCAATCAATCAAGTTCAAGCTTCAGAAGATTCATTCTTAGTATACTTAGTATAGGTTTATATAATGTGTGCTAATTCTATAAGCTCAAATATACACACACATTTCATTTGTGAATTTTCTCAAATATAGGTGTTTTTATGCAAAATATATTCAAATATGTTTTGGACTATACACTACCACAAAATAGATATATGGGGACGGTTATTTGGGGACGGTTTAAAACCATCTCCTTTGCCTCCTAAGGGAACGGTTGTGTGACGGTTACAATCGTCACGAAAGAGTCTAAGGTAACAGTCTAAAATAAAGTGTTGGCCTTGAATTAGGCTTTAAAAAAATTAGTAGGCTAAAGGGACGGTTTTGTAAAGGACTCGCGCCCAAACTTTTTTAACAAAATTTATTTTCTTTCTCAGAACCGCCTGACCCGATAACCCTAAATTTTCTTCACCTGATAGTTTTAGGATTTCTCATCTTCCTCTCCTCTCGTCGAATCCTCTCCTCTCGTCGACTCCCCCGTGTGCCGTCCGCCACTCCTCTCCTCTCGTCGACTCCCCCGTCCGCCGCTCTCTTTTTTCCTCTCGTCGACGCCTCCGTCCCCCATTGATTTTACCGTACACCCAAAACAGAGGGAATTCCCCCCCACCCATTTATTTTCGTCAAAATTGAAGAAACAAAACAAAAAGCTCCAAATCCGCCCCGTTCTCACTCTCTCACATCAAAAAAGCCCCAAACCTCCGTCGTTGCGCCTTCTCTTTCTCCCCCTGCCACCGGATCTTAACTCGCCGCCCTTAGAGGTCGCCACCGTCATCACCGCCCTTGGAGGTCACCGCCGCCCCTGAAGGTCGCCGCCGCCCTGGAGGTCGCCTTGTCCTCTCTTTCTCTCACACATAAAAAAAACCCGTCGGAGGTTATCCCCGCACCTGGAGGTCGTCGCTGCCGTAGATCCCTACAATTTGCCTCCAAGGCTCCCTCCTCATCCTCTCCGCCTTGACCCCCCAAAAGCCCTAATCCTCCAAACCCTAACAAGCCCTCATCTTATCCCTCGTGATCTGAGGCCACCATCTCATGTTATCAGAACTTCCAGCGCCATTCCAACACCATTGACATCCTCCAATTCAAGGCCGCCACCTCCAGTGAGGCTATTGTCTGCGAGAGCTCTCAGATTCTTTCCCCAAATCCCTAATCTAGTGAGTTTTTCTTTGCTAGATTCTGTTCTGAATTTATTTTTTTTAAAATTGTACTGCGTATGTATCGAATTAATATATTTGGGAACTGGGCAAATTTTACTTCTGTTGTTTGTATAGATTAGTGTCTAATTTGTGATTCTTCAAATAATGATACTTGGATCATGAGTAAAAATGGGAGTTTGCATGAGTTAAGGATTAATGGTTGTTTTTTATGGATTTTCTCTATGTTTTGATATTAAATGTTCTACTTTAGGCTTTATTTATGATGGTTATTTTTTCTTTATGTAATTTTCAAGAAACTGTCTGCTATGCATCTATAGTCAGGTGAAGAATTCATGTGAAGAAATTATCTAGTTGCATTATCAATTTAACGTATTCATCAATTCTAGGATCTATAGTTCAATTCGGGGATCTACTTATCTACTGATCAATTTGAGGTATCATTCACTTATTAATCTTTTATCGTTCTGTTCCTATGTTCAGTTGTTATGTAACCTCATCATTAAACTCTTTAATGATGGGAGTTCAATACCTGTTTGACCGGGGAAAGATGCAGAGCATACAAATGATCTTGAAACTCTGAGAGGTTCTGAAACATCAAGTAGTTTGTTGCCCATGTAGTTTTCTAAGATCGCCTCCTTGTGGCATTAGCGTTGTGACGACTGGTATCTTGCAGAATCTTGTCGTTATTGTTACTTGAACCTTTTATAAGGGTTTTACCCATCTCAAGTCGTTAAAAACTATTTATAATCATGTGGCATCTTGTTTTAACACTTCTTTCTGTAGTTTTCTTTGCACTTGGAGTCTGTGCTACTTTATCATTCATATTCGATTAGTCTGTCTCTCCTTGTGAGCATGCTGGACCAAATTTATGCTACCAAATTTTATTTTGTATTATGAATTTATTATAACCTTTTCTAGTATCAGATACCTTGTGAAATTATTTCTGCAAGCACCAGTGTTTGGGCATTTATATAAGAGCAAGTTATTATTTACCTTTAACACAATCACGAAACAGATAACTGGAGCGTGAAGGCCATTAGGAGAAAGACAACAGGCACTGGCAGGATGAGGTATCTTCGTCATGTACCTCGAAGGTTCAAGAGCAACTTCAGAGAAGGTACACTCACTGCCATTTTTTTTCTTCTTTCATTTATAGATGGAGCTTATGATATGTGGTGTTTATTAAACTTAAAACCAGCATCTAAAAGATTTAGTTTCGACCTGATCTTTCCGGGTGTAGATGAATTGAACCATTGTTATATGGTCATTGGATTTTAAGATATCATGCTGTAGAATCTTCCTTTTTATTTTTATTTCTGGCAGCAATTGTTTGTGTTTTGTTATGACCACGTCCACTTTCAAAACCTTAATTATTTCTGTAGCAGTAGGTTGTAGTTATAGGTATATTCAGTGAATATTTCTTATTTAGTTCTTTTCTTTCTAACCAGTTTCTGGTACTTAGAAACTTGAATGTTTTAGAGGGGTTACGTGAAAGATCTAAAGGAGTTACATCTGCTTCTTTAAAGAAAACCCATGGCTGTTTTTTGATATTTGTTGTTACTGCCATTGGATTTCTCTTGCAATATCGGGACCTGTGTACACCTTCAGTCAGAATTGGGAGGTTGTGCATCTTTTTAGTGACCATCATCAAAAAATTTAGCCCGTAATTAGCATTAATATTCACAGTTGAATGGAACAATGCCGTATCAAATCAATCTTGAATGTTGTTGAGGGGTTACATGAAAGATTTAAAGGAGTTACATCTATATCTGAAAAGAAAACCCATGGCTATTGTTTGAGATTTGTTGTTGCTACCTTTGGATTTCCCTCGCAATATTGGGATCTATGTGCACCTTCAGCCAGAATTTGGAGGTTGTGCATCTTTAAGTGGTTTTCATCATATTCCTTAGCCTGTAGATTAGCATTAATATTCACAGTTCAATGGAACAATGCCATATCAAATAAATTCTAGTGAAAAAAGGATTTTTAACATGAGAGGGCAGCAAATTTACTTGTAAAGTCACAAATATACACCTCTGTTACTAACCTGATCCTAACTATCTGATCCACTGTCTCAGATTTGGAAGGGCATTGTGCCGTGAATTTGCGTTTTTATTTAAATTCTTGTTACTATAAAATATTGTACTGTGTTCATTTAAACTCCGTTTGCTTTTTGCAGGATCTGAAGCAGCTCCGAAGAAGAGGGCTGCAACTGCTGCAGCTTAAGTTTGAGCCGTGTTTGGGTTGGGTCAGGGAGTGAGAAGCAGTGCTAGTTTTCATTTTATTTACTTTGTGGTGTTTGATCTTGGTTAAACTCAAGTCTCTCTGCACAATTTTGTCTTTCTATATTCAAGATCTAGTTTCATGGTATTGTTTTTGTCTGATGAATGGTTTTGAGAGTATTGATTTTAAACTCATGTTTGTTATGTGTTACAAATGTAGCAAGCTTTTAGATGCTGTAGGTCATTTTCTCAAACTTAACTATGATGTTAGTTTCAGTTTTATGCTCCTGTTGTGATTATTGTCATTCATGCTGCTGACCATGGAGGGCTGTTGTTGCTAAGCAGAAGCTATTGTTAGCTTACAGTGTATCAAACTATTTGTGTAGTCATTATTGACTTGCGCTCAGTGTGATGCATGTTCACAGGGCCTTTGCAGGTGTATTATTATGGTTATTGTGGGCGTAGGCTTGTTATCAATTGATTTTTGCGCTGTTCTTGGTAAAGCTAAAATGATACTTCAACCCCTTCATTACCATGGTCCCTCAAGGGAAATAAGTATGCACCTTCAGCCATGGCTTATATAACTACATGGGAGTTCAATATAACTGTCCTCTTAGGTCAAGCTCGAAACTGTCCCCCCTGGTATAAAAACCGTCCCCATAGAAACCGTTCCCCTTGCTATCAAATTGTTCCCATTGCTTAGAACCTAAAAACCGTTCCCCTTGCTATCAAACCATTCCCGTTGCTTAGAACCTAAAAACCGTTCCCCTTGATATACAACCGTTCCATTTGCTCTAAACTAAGAACCGACCCCTTAGCACAACCGTTCCCTTATGGTACTGTTGGGGACGGTTTACAAATCGTTGCACTAGGAGCATAAACCGTCCCATTAGACCTACGGGCACGGCTGCAAACGAGACGAATGTAGAACCGTCCCCATAGGCCTAGTGTGACGGTTTCCATGCCTAGGGTGACGGTTCACAACCGTCCCCATAGGCCTCAAATGTGGTAGTGATACAAACATTATTAACATATTTTATTAAGTCCATAAAAACATTACACATGTTTTCAAAACTTGATTTGAGCTAAATGTCAAAATTAACATGCACATGTATTTTAGTGTTTTTGGATATTTCTGAGATTTCACAAATAGTAAGAGCAAATTGAAAATTCTTTTTCCAACATGTTCATATTCATGTTTATAAACTTTTTCCAAAGTTTTATATTTTTTAGAATTTATTTGCTATTTTAAAAAAAGTTTGAAATTCGTGTTTACTAGTCATTACAGGCTGAAAACATGTTATCAGTTGACTGATGATTTTTATCAGTCGACTGATGAAATTACCTGTAATATTCAAAAGTTTCTGTTTTCTTATTCGGTCGACTGATCAGTCGACTGATGAGGTCATCATTCGACTGATGAGATTCTTCAGTCGACTGATAAGCTATTAGCTTCCTGTAATGATCAGCTCGTCAGTCAACTGATTCAGCTCATTAGTCAATCGATGCCTGTAACGGCTAGTTTTTTCAGCCTTTTGTATTTTTGTCTTTTCGCTAGTTTTCTTGGTTTTTGGGCTTTAGTTTTCATCCTATATATACCCCTTATTGTTTTACTTCTGAGTATCATCCAAGTGGGTTTTAAGAAGAGTTTTAAAGTTTGTTTAAATTTTTTCTCAAGTTTAGTGTTTGTTTACAAAGAGGAAGCTTAAATTGTCAATTGAGGAATTCATCCTCAATCAATTTCATCCTCTCCTTGTGTTTATAGAGAAGTTTTTCCAACTCATTTATCTAGCATTTTATTACTGATTTTCATATTTATATTGTTGCTAGTTTTCTATTTGAGTTAGATTTTATTGAACTCATTTTATCACATACATCCCTATTTGAGCTTCTAGGATTACATACACTATGTTGTGGGTTGTGGTGAGTGATATTGTGAGAGTGAGCTTCATTGTGTTCTCATTTATTTTTAGAGAATAATTTATTGTATTTGAGCTTCATTTGTGAGTATCACCTTGTAATACACATTTGCACCGAGAGGAGTGTGTGGTGAAGACGTAATCGATACCAAGAAGAGTGATGTCGGTAGTAAAGCCTAGTGAGAGGTAGTAAAGCCGAGCACTTGAGGGAGACGATGCGTGAGGACCAACACTTGAGGTTGTAGTTTGTGTATGTACATTGTGAGTGTCTTGTAGAGTTTTTAGTGAACTAGAAAACCGAGTGTGTACGTAGATAAGTTCCGGCTTCCAAACCGGGTGTGTCGATATAGTGGAGATCTTCTCGAGATGAGGAGCAGAGGCGTAGGTCAAGGGTTGACCAAACTCCGTGATCATATTTTGTGTTTGAGTTTGCTTTGTGTATATTTATTTTGTGCTTATAATTTACATTCTTGCTCATAACTCACTCATATATCTTTTGCAAGAATTAATTAATCAAGAAAGTTTTTAATTGGCAATAAATTGGAATTAAATTAGCATTGACCCTATTCACCCCCCTCTAGGGTGTTTTCAGGTACTTGTGTACTTAATTAATTTTTTAATATATGCGTCAGATTTCCTTGTAATTTTCGTCCATTTAGAGAGGAAGTCGATTTTATAAAATAGTACACTTTTCCCTATTTTATAGAAAGTATTTTTATAATTTTTTGGAACCAAACACAGTTTATAGAAATTACAGAAATTTATTATTTACGATAGCTCCAATGTCAGGTATTTTCTCAAAAGTTTTCCATAAAATAGGTGAACCAAACAACCCTTACGCGATAGATTTTCTTTCTATTTTCTTTAAATTTATTTCATTAATCCTCAAGTTATTGATTGATTGAGCTGTAATGACTTGATTAATAGATAGAGCATTGCCTTGCAGGATCATTAGTCGTGCTCATTCAGTCCATGCATGACCATCTTTTGTCTTCTGTTTTTGCCCGGTTTAGGTAAAAAAAGGGATTTGTTCTCACTGATTGTCATCGAGAAGGGAGATCACATCACTACCCGTTGACTCTTGATTTTTATTGACTCTTAATTGCTAGGGTTCTTTCTGGAGGTAAGTAATTTTTTTAAATAATTATTTAGGACCCCAATTTTTATGATTCTTGTGTGCTTAGGGTTGAGTTGTGAGCATAAACCTTTCTTCATTTTTAAGATTCTTTAGTGAATAGTTGTGCCTTTTTCGATCTTAGAATCGTAGAGCAGAGTATGGGGATTCTTGAATTTTAAAGCATATATTTTAATATGTGATTCTATTTACTAAAGATTATAGGTTTTTTTGGAAAGGTTTTGGACATGCATACAACAATGAATTAGCTCTCAACTCTAGACACTATGTCAAAATGTTTGGTATTAAATAGATGAGTAGATATTACACGTTACACATAAATATGTGTCAAACAGTAGGAAGGTTATTTTCTTTTAGAGACATTTTACATCCTAGCATTGAATAAAAATATTTCACTTCAAAAACTTTTGGGTTGTCGCTCACTTGGAGACTTTAGGAAACTTCAATAGCAAGTCTAGCTATCATCATGGTAATGTTACTATTCCTCTTCGATGTCAATACTTCATAGAAGATGCTGAGTCTCAGTCATGCCAAATGAAACTTAGCAATCAATTTAATCAGCAATGGACAAGATATAAACCTATTTGTATGGCGTCTAGTGATACAATTACGTCCCTGCATCAAAATTTTGCATGATTTTCATGCTTATCATGATTGCTTAGTTTCAAATTTATAGGACACCAATGGCTTGTTTTTGTCGTATATACTTGGATCACATTGTACAGGTTAAGCTATATAAATGAAAACCTGAAAAGAACAACATTTTTCAAAGGGTTCTATGCAAGGTGCACATTTAAGTATAAATCGAGATTTCAACTCTTGTTGATGTTGGCTTCTTGAGGCTCTAAAGATAGATGAGACCTTTTGGAATTGCCTATCTGGTGTTAGATGTTGAACACTAGGTTGCTGTCATTTGAAAAGAATGAGCTTGTATCAATTGAATCTTGATTATTAGCCTCTTGTTTATCTGGGAGCTCAAGTTCAAATTCAATTGAGAACTATTATATACCATGCATGCTATTTTGTCTCTCTGACAAGGATTGTTTTCTGGTGGTATTCAATGTAACTCATTGTTACTAGGATATGCCTCAATTCTCATCTCAGTAATTAGCTGGATTGCTCAGTGAGCTTGTTGGGTGAAGGGTGTTGCTTAAGAAATAGAATAGGGGTTAATTTCTTGAGCGGTGTGCTGCTCTAGCATAATATTGTGATTGGGTTTAATTTTTCTTGAGCATTTGCTCAAGCATTGGGTTCCCTTGTGTGCTACTCAATTATGAAGAAGATTATCTATGATTCTATAGCTCTAGTGAAGCAAAATGGTCCGCTACTTAATCTCGGTTTAATTAAATTAATCAATCAATGGTTCCAAAAAGAAATTTGACCTTACCTGTTTCTTTATCAAATTAAAAATAGAATGGAAAAGGAATCATTCAGAATATACATAGTAGGGTGATGTACATGAAGAGTATGGGATAAGGATACATGTATGATAGAGATTACAAGTTGAGAAAAATATCTGAAGATGACAAGAAGCCCCCAGTAAGCATACAAATGATCGAAGCTATAATGTAGAAACCGAAGTGACATACATATACCCGATACATACGCATGGCCAAGTTCTCCCCGAAAAAGCAATGCATCTCTCTCCTAGACTCGTTGTCATTTTTGGCTAAACGTTGTGTAGTTTCCAATAAGCATGAAACTTTTTGGCTAAAGGTTGTGTAGTTTTCAATAAGCATGAAATATTTGAATTATGTCCCAATTAGCATGAACGTTGAACTTGAAAATAGTGCAAAACTTTATACATGTATAAGGTACTTTGTGTAGTTTCTATTTACTGAGGTTATGTGCAATGCTAGTAATTTCCTGTGGGTTAAACTCCTAAAACAGATTTGGTTAAGTTGATTGACTTTTTTGCAGGGCGACTTTGTGGGAGCTGATGAGCAGTGGCTATCACAGCCAAGGGGTGGGCGGAAAAGAAAGGATTTTCAGTCGAAATGCTTATGCGAAAGAGAGTTGCTCCACTTAGTCAAGATTCTGCTATCAGTGATGGAGCCAACTATTTTGAGACGGTTGCTTTCTGATGCTCAGTAGATACAAGCTCTTGAAGTTGGAAAAGAATACATAGATATGTGTATATACATATTTTTATAATTTTAACTTTTTTTTAAGATATATGACTTGGAAATGTTTCCCAATATTCTATTAGTATTATGACAACATTTTTTGTATTCGGAAGCAAAGTTGGTTGAAGCTGTTTATGAACTTAAATCAAGCAACGCTAATGCAAAGTTCATGTCAATGTAATTTACAGTCTTGTTCTCATGTGATATATTGTTGTATTTGTTTGTGTTTTATCACAAACCCAACACTACGTCATAAGTGGCTATTGTTGGTTTTAGTTCATGAAGTTTGGATTAAACAATGTAGGAAGATTTATATTTTTGTCCCTTAATGTAAATATATCTGTTATGTAGGGCCCAATATATTATGTATTGCATCATCTCTATGTTTGCCAATAGAATTCTTGCGACTCCTCTATTGAATAAGAATTCTATTTCTAGTTTCTAATTCTTGAAGGATTCTATTTGTGCAAAAAAGCCCTTGAAAGTTTGCAAAAAAAAAACAATTGAAAAAACTCCCAAAAAATTTATAAAACCCCCCAAAAGTTTATAAAAACCCCAAAAATTTTGCAAAAACACCCCCAAAAATATTATATACATGAATATTATATTAAATGGGTAAATAGGTGGCCTGTTTATTAAACGGGCGGGCAAAACCTGTCCATTTAGAAAATGTTAAATGTGCTAAAAATGGGTAAATGCACAAAACATATCTATAATTTATAGCTCACTCATTTATTATCCAAACCCACCTATTTAACACCCCTAGCTCATATCATCACACGTTAGTGATCAAGCCTATCTAACGGATGGAAAGTTGGATGAACAAATACTTTCATCTACTTAAGTGGATAGTAGTTCAATTCTAAATAATTAATATTATTCATGAGGTTCACTAAACAAATATTTTTAATTGGCGAGTTGTAGAAGATTTCTACAATCAAGTATGTAAAGAATATCTGACGAGTCATAAAGGACCCCATAAAGTGTTTGGGCAGTAGTAGTGTAGGATTAGTTTGAAAAATGGACAAATTTTCAAAACCAACCCTTTTTGGTTTTTATTTGCAAAAACCGACCCCTTTTGAAAATAATTACAAAAACCGACCTGTTTTCAGCCCAGCACTGAAAACAGGTCGGTTTTTATAAAAAGTTTTTCGAAACATCACGGGAGTTCAACTCCCGTGAAGTTTATCGAAAAATTAAACTTCACGGGAGTTGAACTCCCGTGAAGTTTAATTCCTTGTTAAAACTCCACGGGAGTTCAACTCCCGTGGAGTTACAGTCAAACATTCCCAGAGAACCAATCTCTGGGAAATTGGGACTGCAACTTCACGGGAGTTCAACTCCCGTGAAGTTGCAGGTCATCCACAAAAATGCACAGCCTGCTGTGCATGTTTTGTATATGTACCTGTTAACTCATATATATGCCAATTTATTTGCAAACAATAATATATACATGATTCAACCATGAATTATAACTCATATATATGCCAACTTATTTGCAAACAACAATATATACATGATTCAACCATGAATTAAACACACACGATTATGTATATGAACAATAATTTATCTTCAAAAGTTTAGTATTTGAAAATTCAGGAAAGTTACAAATTTTAACAAAATAAGTTCAAATACAACCCGATATACCTCCCCTCCTTCCTCTCCCTCTCTTCACCCTCCCCCTCGCTCTTCCCCGCCCCTTAGGTTCATGCTGATGAGCCTCAACTATCTGAGTATCCGGCTGTGTATGAAGCTGCGAAGTGCCGGCTCCATCAGCATACGAAGTGCCGGCTCCATCGGCATGCGAAGTGTCGTCGGCTCCATCGGCGTGCGAAGTGTCGGCCGTCAACGTCAAGCATACGCCCGTCCAAATGAGCGAGACCTGTCCTCACGGCCTGCGAACTCGTCGACGTGAGTCTTATGAAACACCTGCGCTATGCTCTTCTTGATCCTGCTGAGGAGCCCTAACGCCACCTGATCCTGAATCTCAGTCACGTGCGCATCAATATCAGCATCAATGCTATCTAAAACACGGACCTGCGTGGTAAACAATTTATTAAGTATCAACTCAATAAAAAATGTTATAATTTAGCTTAGAAACTTACGTAATCTCTCTCGTTCATCCCACTAGGGATGTAACTATCTGTCGGTGGGCGTGGCATGTGTCCAGCTAAGGGCTGTGGGTCACGCGTGATCCATCTACGTGTGATACCCTAATACCAACGCATATACGCGGTATAGTCAACAGCTGTGGGCCTCGTATCCTGTATGCAATCCCACCTGTGAACCCATCTGTCTATGTAGGCTGCACGGACTACGGCCCAGTCAGTCCGGTGCGATGTAGGGCGCCGCCGACGATTGATCTGCTCGACAGGATCTGGAATATGCTGAGAGAGCGTAAACTGCCGTAGCACACGGTACGGTACATGCATCTCTACGATCTCCCAACAGATCAATGGAACTCTGGCACTCCACAAGTCGGGACTATCTCGGCAGATAGGTGCAAGAGAATGCATATCGAGCTCCGGCGGTGTATAGGGTCTCCACTTGAACTGAAATAAAATAAAACATTTATCAGTATCATACAGAAAAACTATAATATTCATACTTCTTGAGTTTTATATTTACCTGTTCATACTGGAGGCCATCAAGCTCATTTCGGTAAAACTGACAGTGACGCGTCACTGATCTGTACTGAGCGTATCGCACGTTATACCTATATGCAGAATAGCGGATATATAAGTACAAATATTCAGGTTACGAATGAAATATGTGTGTGTACAATTATACTTGTATGCTAACGGATACTGCCCCTCTAAGTCACGGTGCATAAGTAAAGTGGGTCGTCCAATATGAATGCGCTCCCATGACCAAATATGTATCAACGTACAGCATCCCTTGAATTCTTTATTCTGCATCAGAGATACTCTACTCAATTCTCGATACAAATATGCCAACACCGCACTGCCCCACGATAGTGCGCCGCATACACCGAAATCCTCTAGCAGTGGAAGCCATCGTGCATGTACGAGAGTCTTGCTCGCATCAGGAAATAGTACGCACCCTATCATGTGCAATATGTATGCACGAGCATGAAACTGGAGCGTCTCAATAGAGGCATCCTCTGGTATATCGCCCTGAAATGTCTGACGAAGCCACGATAGCTTCATCACACCACTCCTTAAGTCGGGAACCTGACCAAGAAGCCTAGCATATACCTCCGGCCAACTATGATCATCGGTGCCCGTAACTGCCGGTCCATCGATCCGGAGTCCAAGTATGACGGCCACGTCCTGTAAGGTGATGGTGCACTCCCCTATATGCAGGTGAAAGGTGTTGGTCTCTAGCCTCCACCTCTTAATAAGTGCAGTGATGAGCGGCCAATCAAGCCTAATATAACGAATCGTCGAACACGATCGAAAACCGGCCTGAGCGATCAGTAGTAGTACCCTCCCATCCTCAATGACCCAAGCTGAACGACTCTGGGAATGCTCGATCATCGTGATCTCTGGTACGGGTTGCACATAAAATGAGAATTAGTTATAAGTATATTCATAAAAAATTACATTAATCGAAGAAATATATATCTAATTTATTCGTATTACCTCTCCCGAACCAATATGGTCTGAACAATGACTCGCTTGAAGGTACAAAACGTCGGGATTTTCCGGTCCCGGATCCATAATGAATAGACCTGTGATTAAAATATGAGCATATATACAGAGTGTAATGAACACAGTATCATACAGAACATATTACAAATAACGAGTATCATACGCTTCAAAGATAACAAATACAAATGACATACATGATCTGACATAGTGCAAAACGCTACATAATACAAATGCATGGGTGAAATGAACACAGTATCATACAGAACATATTACAAATAACGAGTATCATACGCTTCAAAGATAACAAATACGAATGACATAGTGTAAAACGCTACATAATACAAATCAACGGCTAATACTAACTGGACACCTATTTTTGTTGTGACCCGGTTGATCACATCTACTGCACTTATTTCTCCTCCTAGCTCCTTCACGTCCGTCATCCATACTATTTCTAATACGCACGGAATGAGGGCGCCCCGCCGATCTTTTATACAATGGAGGTAATATCCGTGGCCCATCTTGTGTCCAATGTCGACTATCGTATGGTGGACAAAAACACTCTTTGTACGTTTATTGATAGTTGTATGCAGAATACCAAGCCGCGACAAATTCATAATGTGAAATGCGAGCACCACCCTGTAGGTCGAAGCAAGCTACTATAACATGTGAACAAGGAATCCATTGTAGTTGCGGTACATTGCAAAGTGCACGTACAAGTGTGATCCACCAACATATTGACTTTGTAAGAGCGATTTTCTCTATGGGTTATTCCCTCGAGCACCTCCCATTCATTAAAACTGTATCGTACAACCTGAAAGGACCGAGCTTGTACAATCCGAGCCGCTAGCATTTCATCAACCTTTGGTGTTAGCTCTGAGCGGATATTTTCACCAAGTTCTCGACGTCGAAGAAAGAATTTATTAAGCCTGTAAAAAGTTTTAGCAACTAGTGTCTGTATTGGCATGCCGCGTGCTCCCCTGAGCACGCCATTGAAGCTCTCAGACGCGTTCGTAGTCATCATACAGAACCGTTTGCTGCCATCCTCACATAAAGCCCACTTATCAACATTGTTTGGACCCAAACTAGTTTCGATCCAATCATGTGCAGCTCGTGAAATGAACTTGATCCTCTCTCGTATTTGTTCATAAACATATTGTTCTGTTGCACAACCGGCTTGCCAAAGTAAGTCTTGAACCTGAGCGTTTCCATACTTCTTCTTGAAGTTGTCTCTAATATGTCGCAAGCAATAGCGGTGTGCATGTGGTGGTGGGAAATGTCGTTGGAGTGCTCTTGGAATTCCTTTCATCCTATCGGATATGAATGTAATCGGCCACGTCCCCACACTAGGGATATGATATCTAATGCATGCAAAAAATCAAGCCCAATTCTCTGTGTTTTCAACATCAACCACTGCGAATGCTAAAGGAAACAACCCGCCATCCGTGTCAACTCTGGTTGCAACAAGCAAAACGCCTTTGTATTTACCATATAAGTGAGTTCCATCAATGCTAAGAAGAGGACGGCAATATCGAAACCCCTCAATACAGGGCCCAAATGCCCAAAATACACCGGTGAACCGCCGTTCTCCGCCATCATCGGAGTCCGAAGATACTTCGTAGATAGTCCCCGGATTTTCTCTTTTGAGTGCTTCAAGATAATGAGGTAAGATCTCATACGAATTATCCCAATCCCCGAATATTTTTATCATCGCCTTCCTCCTAGCATTCCAGCACTTGTGATATGATACATCCAAGTTGGTGGCTTTATGCACTAAAAAACGGATATCTTTCGGCCTTAGATCAAGATCCTCCCTCAGATGCGGTAAAATCAATCGATATATAAAAGAAGAGGACGCATTCTTGTTATTCATCTCTAATCGAGGATTGCTACAAGTGTGGAGTCCATTGTATGCCGTGATTTTGAATTGCCCACCTACTCTTGCACCTGAGCATGAATTAAGATTCCACGGACACCTCGCATTGCCGTCGTGGTGTCCACTATTATTTTCGACATCGTCATCTTTGCGATAGAAACAAACCACATTATAGCTTGTAGTATTATTTTTGGTTGGCCTGAACTTCACATTTTTTACAATGGAATACGTGCGAATAGCATGGATCAATTTCTTCTTACTCTCGTAAAGATCTCCCTTCATGAATGAGAAGTCCTCGGCCTGTGTATCAACACCGCTATTAGTGCCAATAGGAACATTTTCCATCGCGGAGTTATCAATCCATTCATCTCCTTGAAGTTCATCGGGCGGCGGATACTCTAAGCCGACATACTCATTATTAACATAACATCCATCGATGTGTTGGTTTTCCCCGTCATCATGATCTATCAAGGTCATGCTATTAATTTGTAATCCCTCCTCTTCATCATCATTCTCGGATTCAACACTTGCATTATCTTCTTGAATTCCCGTGTTAGTATCGAAAGCATTCGAAGTGCCCATGAACGAAGGACCGCTCATGTATTGTGATTGTGTCCAACATTCATCTTGTTGAGGAGATAAAAAGCCTACAGAATCAACTTCAGGATCCTCCAACATGCGGGAATACATTCCTTCGTAGTTCAACGATTTGCCCAAATCTCTCTGATGTTTTTCAATGAACAATTCGACCGAACGCTTCTCGTCGTGTAAGACATGAATGAGATCCATATCGTAGTCACTTGATATTTGAATGCCACTTGTTCTGTTCCCCACAACAGGATAATTGCAAACCACGCTGAGGTGATACTCACGTGAGTTAGTTAATGTAAGTTTGTGTAATTCATTAAAAAACTCATCAAAAATACACGATTTTGTTATGAACAACGGCCTCGTCGTGCCTCCTTCATAAACGGGCATATTATTTTCGAGGTAATTAATCTTCCCATCATAAAAACAGAGAATTACAATTCGATCGTTCATCGTTACCTCTGAAGAGTGAAAAATTCAAGATCAATATTACACGAAAAGCCAAATAAATGTTGATTGTTACTAATTTTTACATTTAGGTAGTAACTCTAATTTCCACATTAATTGATAATTTCACCTCTAAATACACAAAATTATTTAATACATCTTCACAAAATTCGTAAATAATTTATAATTAAATTCTAAAATCTAATTTATATCATACATATGTAAAATCTAATTTTTCTTCACAAAATCTAAATAATTCACAATTAAATTCTAAACTCTAAATACAATAATTTTCGAAATTATTGATAATTTCCCCTCTAATTTTATAAAATTATTGATAATTTCCACACTAATTCTTCACAAATTTCACAAAATTATTGATAATTTCCCCCATTGATAATTTCCCCTCTAATTTTCACATTTATTGATAATTTCCCCTCTAATTTTCATATTTATTGATAATTTCCCCTCTAATTTTCACATTTCTTCACAAAATTCGTAAATAATTCACAATTAAATTCTAAAATCTAGATTTTTACATGTAATCACAATCAAATAGTGAGAGTATACAAAAATTAGAGAGTATAGTTTTTTAAGGAAGAATTTACCTATTTTTTTGGAATATTTGACTGAGATCTGACGGCGGCGGCGGTTGGAGGCTGGGGCGGCGGCGGCGGTTGGAGGCTGGGGCGGCGGTGGCGGTCGGAGGCTGGGGCGGCGGCGGTCGGACGCTGCGGTGGCGACGGCACTGGGGCGGCGGCGATTGGGATAGAAGGTGAAGAATAGGGTTTTGGGCTGGGGTCGGGCTGGGGCACGCGCGGGTTTTATAGGGGGTGGCAAACTCCACAGGAGTTCAACTCCCGTGGAGTTACAGTCAAACATTCCCAGAGAGTCGATCTCTGGGAAATTGGGACTGCAACTTCACGGGAGTTCAACTCCC
>BQKN01000139.1:79031-93957 GCA_022839385.1 Asparagus kiusianus | reverse complement strand
GGGAGTTGAACTCCCGTGAAGTTGCAGTCCCAATTTCCCAGAGATCGACTCTCTGGGAATGTTTGACTGTAACTCCACGGGAGTTGAACTCCCGTGGAGTTTTAACAAGGAATTAAACTTCACGGGAGTTCAACTCCCGTGAAGTTTAATTTCTCGATAAACTTCACGGGAGTTGAGCTTCCGTGAAGTTTCGAAATTTTTTTTACAAAAACCGACCTGTTTTCAGCACTGGGCTGAAAACAAGTCGGTTTTTGTAATTATTTTCAAAAGGGATCGGTTTTTGTAAATAAAAACCAAAAAAAGTTGGTTTTGAAAATTTGTCCTTTGAAAAATATAGTCTAGTTACTTGACTGATAGTATGATCGCAGAGCTGGAATTACACGTGGCAGACTTTGACAGTTGCATATGCTATAAGCGGGTTGTATGCATAACGGTCGAAAAATGATAATCGAATTGTTTAAAAAAATATTGCGATATTGTAATATGTAAAATCTCAAAATAAATCAGCTAACAAATGACTCTGTGGCCCAATGGATAAGGCGCTGGTCTACGGAACCAGAGATTCTGGGTTCGATCCCCAGCAGGGTCGCATCCTGTAAATGCGTTCTTGTTTTTTCTTAAAATGTTTCCACAAAAACTTTACAAACATTCTACAATCTATTATAGAATTCATTTTTTCAAATTTATAGAATTTTCTTTTTCCAGGATAAGAATTAACTAAGGTACATAAAATATTTATCTCCTCCGTATTTTTCGTATTAAAAAGTTTCACTCCCTTGCGCGACCAATACAGTCCAATTTTTTAATCATTGATCTTGTGTGATACAAATCCTTTGACCTCTATTATTGTATAATATTTACAAACTTTTAAAATAAAATTTCTAAAAAATAAATTTTGATCATTGTAAAGCATGAGTAAAGGAACAGATAAGTAGCACTAGTGATACTTCTCATCGACAAAATGGGATGCATTGATCATTTATCATGAGGAAAGAGAAATGCACCAAACACAAACTCCTCACTAAATCTTCAAGAATAATCTTTAAGGCTCTAACTGCTAACACAACCACACAATCTCAAATGGCAAATCAATAGGCCCATGATGGTACTTAAAGAAGAGATCGTACTCATAGATGCATTGAGAGAATTAGGCACCACAGCCATCTGCAAATTTTCATTCAATTAGATCATGTTCTTATGCACATATAGTCAATACACATAAACTTGCAAAAAATATTTTGCCAACTTTGATGCAGCGGATAATATAACAACACGACAGTACTAACGCCTTATATTCCAAATTTTTGGAGTGAACATTATGAATCAAATTCTTTCATTCAGTACTGGTAACAATTATCTCCTCGTCATTATTAAATGTTCAATATGGGATGATGATGGGTTAAAGTTGAGCACTCTCGTAATACAACCTCTAGCATTGAATAGAACTTACTTTATAAACGTGAAAGTCCTGTTGGGGGTAGAGACACGTCCACCGTCGCGGAAGCGATATCACCTGAGAGATAGCCCTGACTTTTGTTGTCACAAAAACAAAAGTCAACCTCTATATTCTTGTTTCTCAAAGGAAACTAGAATAGATAGTGAAATTCTTATTTCTCAAAGGAAACAAGAATCAAAAGTGATATATTTCATCAAAGTGAAATATACACTCTTCCTCTCATCAGTTCTAGGACTGAAAATGTCGAGGGAACCTACAAGCAATAGCCAACACCCAGAAAACAATAAAGACACGATATTTACGTGGTTCGGCAAACTTGCCTACGTCCACGGAAGGGGTGAGGGGAGATTCCACTATGAGAATAACACTGACGACTTATACAATCCACAAGCTCGTCTTAAAGAAAAAATAGATCTGACTTTTACCCAAAAGAAATTAACCTCTCTTTTGTAGAATCTCTCTTTTCTCTCCTTTTCTCTCTCTATTTCAACTCACGCTCAGCCACCAAAAAGCAAAAAAATTCCCCCTGCCTTTTATTTTCTTTCTGCGTCAGTTTTTCTCCCCTGCAGCCTTATCCTACACAAAACAGCCGCGTTTCTGTGTTTTTATTTTCTGCAGCCGAGTAAACTCCCCCACTACACGAAACCCTAGAGATCAATATATATTTATAGGATTTGATCATCTCGGGTAGGCCTGTGACTCTCGCGTGGGAGTTGGCCAGACATATCTCCTCACACGGCATGTGGGTGGTCCCCACTCATAATTCTCCACCACGTACATCATTTGATAAGCCTCAAATTATGGACGAATACCAGAAGAACACCGCGAACATCACCAGAGATAGATCTGAAACACCAAACCAGGCTAAGCCAGGCCAAACCAGCTGCGCCATTTTACCGCGGCTGCCTACGTACCCTCCACCGGGATCAAGCTAACCGTAGTTCTGCTATTGTTCTCCATATAGTCTTCACCTTACCCCATCACCGCCCCGAAAGGCTATGCCCTCTCGGGAAAATCAACACGGGCTGATATGAAACAAGTCCAAGCAATGCTTAAACTTGCTACCTGTGACCACCTTGGTTAACATGTCTGCAGGATTCTCATTCGTGTGCACCTTTATGAGAGAAATATCACCTTCATCTATGACATCTCACACAAAATGATACCTGACATCGATATGTTTGGTACGAGTATGATGAACTTGATTCTTTGCCAAGTGAATCATACTCTGACTATCGCACCAAAAGTTCACGTTCTCCTGCTCAATTCCCAAATTGTCTAGAAGACCCCACAACCACAATGCTTCCTTCACTCCCTCCGTCATGGCCATGTACTCGGTCTCTGTAGTAGAAAGTGCTACTGTAGCCTGTAACATCGATCACCAACTAACTGGAGCTCCATGTATCTTGAATACATAACCAGTAGTAGATATCCGTCTATCTAGATCGCCCGCATAATCAGAGTCAACAAACCCGTCAATCTGACATGTATCTCCACCAAAACACAGACACATATCCGCTGTACCTTTCAAGTATCTCAGGACCTATTTCACCGCTTCCCAGTGCGCCTTTCCCGGATTCGCCATGAACCTACTGACCACACTAACTGTTTGTGAAATATCTGGACGTGTACACACCATGACGTACATCAAACTGCCAACTGCACTAGCATAAGGAACACACTCCATGTGTGCCTTATCTTCCGCTGTAGTGAGAGATTGTTTACTTGAAATTCTGAATTGTGGCACTAGTGGAGTCGCCACCGACTTTGCACTTTGCATCCCGAACCTTGCGATCACCCGCTCTATGTAGTCCTTCTGACTCAAGAACAATCGCCGATTCGTCAGCTCTCTTCTAATCTCCATACCCAGTATTTTTCTAGCAGCGCTCATGTCCTTCATCTCGAACTCTTTACCAAGTTGAGATTTCAGCCTATCTATCTCCACCCTACTCTTCGAAGCAATAAGCATGTCATCCACATACAAAAGGAGATAGATATAATCATCTCCACGAAGCTTCCGAATATAAACACAACAATCATAATCGCTTCGGGAAAACCCATGCTTTAGCATGAAGGAGTCAAGTCGCTTGTACCACTGCCGAGGAGATTGCTTCAGTCCATAGAGTGACTTCCTCAAGCGACATACATGATGCTCCTTATCCTCAACCTTATAGCCCTCAGGTTGATGTATGTAGATCTCTTCATCCAAGTCTCCGTGCAAGAAGGCTGTTTTAACATTGAGTTGTTCCAGCTCAAGATCACCATGAGCAACAATACTCAATAGCACCCGAATAGAAGTGTGTTTCACCACCGGAGAAAAGATCTCATTGTAATCTACACCCTCTCTTTGTGCAAATCCTTTAGCCACTAGCCTCGCCTTATAGCTTTTACCACCGAGCTCTGAAGAATCTTTCTTTCTCTTATACACCCACTTACAACCAATAGTTTTTCTTCCTACGGGCAATGAGACCACCTCCCATGTTTTGTTCTTCTAGAGAGATTCCATCTCCTCCTCCATCGCAGCCAACCAACTCTCATTATCTTTGTCCCGAATAGCTTCCTTGAAGAAGACCGGCTCATCTTCCTCCACCGAGAGTGTGTATTCAACCAAATTAACCTACCCATAGTGTTTCAGGGGTTAATCAGCCCTCAGTTTCTGTACCTGCTTGTATGCTCTCTTTAGCATAGTGGAAGCCAAATTATCCTCGAGCTGCTACTGTTGTAGTGCCTGTGTATTCTCCTACTGAACCTCTTACTGCTCAAGCTCATCATCTACCTGATTTCCCACTTGAACATGACTAGAACCTGGTTGGTCTTTAGGTTCTATCTCAATAACCTGGGACTTTGAAGTCCCAACAGTCCCAACATCATCATCCTTGGGCGCCCTAGCAATCATGGATTTTTCATCAAATATAACGTCCCTGCTGATCACGAACTTTGAATCTTCTGTACACCAAAGACGGTAGCCTTTTACACCCTTTGCATACCCCAAGAATATCGCCTTCTTGGCCATCGCGTCAAGCTTTCCCTCGTTGACGTGATAATAGGAGGTACATCTGAAAATTCTGAGCCTCTCATAATCTGCATGTTCCCCTAACCACACCCTATAGGGTGTATCACCATCTAGTGTAGAATGTGGAGAACGGTTTACAATGTAACATGCTGTAGCCACCGCTTCTGCCCACCATTCGTTGCCCAATTCAACATAAGATCGCATACTCGTTTCCTTCTCCCGCAATGTTCGGTTCAGTCTCTCCGCGACCCCATTCTGTTGTGGTGTTGATCTAACTGTCCTGTGTCGAATAATGCCCTCCTGATCACAGAACTCCTTGAAAGCGCCGTCTGTATACTCTGTACCGTTGTCAGATCTCAGTGTCTTCAATTTCTTACTTGTCCTGTTCTCAACCATTGCTTTCCACTTCTTGAATGTCTCGAATACCTCATTCTTATGCTTAAGAAAATAAATCCAAGCATACCTAGAATAATCGTCTATGAACGAGACAAAATATCTGGAACCACCCTTGGAAGTTGTCTGAGCCGGACCCCAAACATCTGTGTGCACATAATCTAGTATACCTCTGCTCTTGTGATTTCTTTTCAAGAATTGGACCCTGTGTGCCTTTCCATACACACAATCCTCACAAAAATCCATGCAAGGTTTCTTCAGATTCTTCAGCAAACCCTCCTTACCAAGCAGAACTAGACCCTTCTCTGACATATGCTCAAGCCGCCTATGCCATAACCGTGTGTGCTCACATGGGTCTCCACCACTTTCTTCAGTTCCAACTGCTGCATCTCCTGTCACCGTCGTACCCGAGAGAGTATATAGATTACCGTGACGAACACCCTTCATCACTGTTAGGAAACCTCGAACAACCTTCTTCACTCCGTTCTCTGTAACAATCTTGCAGCCACCAGAGTCCAATACACCCACTGAGATAAGATTCTTCCGCAAGTCGGGAACATGCCGCATGTCCGTTAGGGTTCTGACCACTCCATCACGCATCTTGATTTTTATATCACCGAGCCCCACCGTTTTACAAGCATGGTTATTCCCCATCAATACGGTTCCACCATCAATGCTCCTATAGGTAGTAAACCACTTCCTATTTGGACACATGTGGTAAGAGCAATCTGAATCAAGTATCCACTTACCGGAGATATCTTTGCCACCCGTAAAAACATAGCATTCTTTATCGCTCACTTCCTCTGAAGCGTAGCTCACTTCTTCCTTACCTTCTCTCCTCTCAGTCTTGTTGTTGTTCTTCTTCCCACCTACTCTCTTGTTTGGACAGTCAACCTTGAAATGCCTAACTTCACCGCATTTGAAGCATGCTCTTCTCGCAAGAGGTCTCGATTTAGATCTAGACTTTCCTTCCTTGCCTTTTCCTCGCGCATTGCTCATTCCTCTAGCAAACAATCCCTACGCTTGTTCTTTGTTACCACCAGTAGTCATATCGCTGGTTGCAATCTTTCGAAGGTCATCCGCTAGAAGCGCCATTCTAGTTTTATCCATCATCAAATTGTCTCCCACAAGCATCAGTGTTTGCACCAGGTTCTCATAAGACTTCGGCAGAGATAGAAGTAGTAGAAGCGCCTGATCCTCGTCTTCTACAGTCACATCGATGTCCTTCAAATCCGATATTATCCTATCAAACTTATTGATGTATTCCCGGATTGATGAGCCCTCCTTCATTTTGTAAGTATACAATTTGGATTTTAAATAGATCTGATTCGTTAGACTCTTCGTCATGAAGGTGCTTTCTAACTTCGACCACACGCCTGCAGCCGTTTCCTCTTCATCTACCAAGAAAGCTACATCTCTTTCAAGGCAAATGATAATCGACGCCCGTGCTTCCAGATCCAGCTCTTCCCAATCCTCATCAGACATATCCTTGTGCTTCTTCTCTTTTCCCGCCAAAGCTTTGTGCGATTTCTGCGAAATCAACGAGTTCTTCATCTGCATCCTCCAATAAGAAAAATCATTCTTCCCATTGAATTTTTCAATCTCGTATTTTCCCACTTTAACTGTTTTACTTGTTGACGCCATTCTCCGCTTGTATTAATAAATCTGTTTCTCTCAGGAAATTACCGAGCAGCACCTCAAACCAGAAGCTACACCACTCCCAATCTATTTAACGGCTCTGATACCAATTGTTGGGGGCAGAGACACGCCCACCGCTGCGGAAGCGATATCACCTGAGAGATAGCCCTAGCTTTTGTTGTCACAAAAGCACAAGTCAACCTCTATATTCTTGTTTCTCAAAGGAAACTAGAATAGATAGTGAAATTCTTATTTCTCAAAGGAAACAAGAATCAAAAGTGATATATTGAATCAAAGTGAAATATACACTCTTCCTCTCATCAATTCTAGGACTGAAAATGTCGAGGGAACCTACAAGCAATAGCCAACACCCAGAAAACAATAAAGACACGAGATTTACGTGGTTCGGCAAACTTGCCTATGTCCACGGGAGGGGTGAGGGGAGATTCCACTATGAAAAGAACACCGACGACTTGTACAATCCACAAGCTCGTCTCAAAGAAAAAATAGATCTGACTTTTACTCAAAAGAAATTAACCTCTCTTTTGTAGAATCTCTCTTTTCTCTCTCTATTTCAACTCACGCTCAGCCACCAAAAAGCAAAAAAATTCCCCCTGCCTTTTATTTTCTTTTTGCGTCAATTTTTCTCCCCTACAACCTTTTCCCACACAAAACAACCGCGTTTTTGTGTTTTTATTTTCTGCAGCCGAGTAAACTCCCCCACTACACGAAACCCTAGAGATCAATATATATTTATAGGATTTGATCATCTCGGGTGGGCCTGTGACTCTCGCGTGAGAGTTGGCCAGAGTTATCTCCTCACACCGCATGTGGGTGGTCCCCACTCATAAGTCCAAATGTATATTTATTTCATTTCACTTTCTTTTTTTATGCTTTTTTTTATTCTTTTCTTTTCTTTTTTTGGGAATAATCACAAAACTTTTCTTTGTGTTCGGATATATATATATATATATATATATATATATATATATATATAAATGAGTATGTTCGGTACCAGACATAAGTTTTTGTGTTTGCTAATGAGGTAACATATTTCTCTCCACTCATTAAAATCGGGGCTCACATTCACATGAGTTGGGGAGTCGTTGAGAATTAGAACGAGTGAATGTGAATATGACACCTCACTACCAAGTACAAAATTTATGCTTGGTACCAAACATACTCATTTTTCTCATATATATATAAAATAATAATAATAATAATACCAAAGAAGCACATTAAGATAGACTATTACAAATAGTTTCTTACTCAAGGAGTAAAATAGTGATTTCTAGCAAAATTGTCCGAGTGTCAATACAAAAAAAAATCAACAAACACAAATAACTTATCGAAGGATGACAACAAATAAGTATGGGAAATAAGAAACGAGAGAAGAAACATTAGACGAATTAATGTAAGATTCTTGATATTACTGACTCTAGCCAAATTGTCAGAATGACAATATAAAATAATCAACATACGGATGTTGCTCATCCAAGGATGAAAAGAAATGAGTTTCATGCAGTATGCATGAAGAAACATTCAAAATCTACATTTTTATGTAAGCTTCTTAACGCTGATATCTCTACACATTAAGAGGCAAAAAACCTATAGAACACCATTATACTCTTCACTCTATACAAGCATTGACATACTTCACATATTTTACATCCGATTATTATTTTTCCTTTCAAAATATTTGTAATATCTTACTGAATGCTTAAGGTTCTCGATGGCTGCTCAGGATAATAGCCATACAAACTACACAACGCTTTCAACCTCTCGGGTTGGACTCATCTTCTGCTTCCTCCTATCAATGAGACCACAACCTGGCACTAAGCCCGGGAAGCAACAGCTTTTAGGCCTCCTGGTTCTTTCTTTCCTGAAACTTGAATCTCTGCTCGGAGTCACTTCACTGCTCCAAACCGAGTTAGTTCCAGAGTTATAGGGACTTGACTCAAATGACCTTGAAGGTTGGTTATTAGAGAGTTTATAACCATTTGCCTTTCCATTTGTTTCAGCATTTTGCTTGTTTTCATCTTGGACAGTCTCTTGGAGAAGGTCAAAGAGTTTCTTCTTGCCAGCAGTTGGTGAAGGCTCAGATTTTGGGTCTGGAAATGTTGGGAGATGTAGGGATTTGTTTGCGTGAGGAGTCCCTGGAGTACTAAAGTAATGCTTTGGAGTGCTACCTCTTGAAGGCGTAAGATCTACAATAGAAAATGAAATGGGTGTGAAATGATGCTAAAATATAGCATCTTCAAATTCATATTAAAAAGTATGGGTAAGCACAATACACCCCTATTTTATATTAAAATTCCTAAACTATCTTATCTGCACTCACACCCCCTGAACTGGAGAATCTTCCATTTGACTGGGATGTCATGCGAAAATCAAGTGACCTTAATTACCTTCGCCCCCAAGTTTAACTGAAAAAGGAGTAATGCCCTATAAATTAAGGGCAAAAAAGTAAATAGTGTTTGGGATTCAGTATGAGTAAGTGCTGATAAAATAGTTGACGGGGAATAACTAGTAAGTGGCCAGAATCACCATAGTACATGGGGTGCATCTGCAGCTAACCCTAAGACGTAAGATAAAATAGTATGATAGATAGAATTCATACCTCCATTCACACTGAAGAAGTCATCTTCACAGTCTGAATCTAACCATGCCTTGGAATCGAAGAAGATTTCATCTTTACTACCTATTACATCAAACGATATAAACTTGAATTCAGAAGGGATCACCACACTATGTCTAACTACTTTTTTCAAGGAGAAAAAACATGAATAAGAAGAAAACTCAATTAGAACCTGAGATAACATTAATAGGAATTATTTATTATTAAAATCAAAATAAAAAATTTCAGAAATAAAATGTGCATTTTGTTGAACTTTCTTAATCTTACTGTAGATATAAATTGAAGATGTGAATTTATAGAGTTTGAAATTAAAAGTCGACAGTACTATATATATGGTGCCTTATACTACCCTCATCTCAAACATTTGACTATCTCGAGCTTTTTACAGTATGTACTCATTCACGTATTAATGATAAGCTTGATTACAAACCATAATCTTAAATTCTTAATAATACTCACAACTTTTGCGGGAGATTATCCATACATTACCCCCGATAACAATAATAATAAAGGGACAGGTGAATAATTACACCAATCCATATAGTTTGGTTTTAACTATATGCTAATACTTTACTCGATACATTTGAATTGCTTTAAACCAAGAATCATATACAAAGGCCATGACTGTAAAAGGCAGAAGAATGACATTTAGTTAAGGGGTCACCAACAAAAACCAACGTCAACTTCAGCATCGGCTGAGCTAAGCTAGTCAATCAACCTTTCTTTTTTTTTTACTATTCTTGATAACTTTGTTCCTTATCAACTACAATTAACTATAGTCAACATGACAAGAGAAGAAACAATGAAGGCGACACACCACCATCCAACAAATATTAAAAGGAAAAAAAGGGACCAGTCAACTTCTTATTAAACAGATAATTGATGACACAGTACTGTACTTTAAGTTAAAAATAAATAAGAACTTAACAAAATACTCCCATGCAACAAATTAGAATTTACAGAAGAGGAGGATAGATGAGATTAGAGTTAGGGTTAGGGGTTAGAAGGAAGAAGACGGGGTAAAATGGGAATATCTGATTTTTAGCGGGTAAACAATAAAATTATGTGTGACATTGCAAACATGTTAACAAATAAAGGTGGTTTACATCATAAAAAAACTTTAAAGATGGTAAGTATCAATTTTACCGGTAAAAGTAAATGTGATTTTAATGTGAAAACCCTAACTTTTGAGGATCAAATGATTTTTTTTTAAAAATAATTTGCAAACACCATGATCAATACCTAGACAAACTAAACTCTATATGCAACCATTAACTATATACTTCTTAAGATTCAACTACAACAATTTGAAAGAAGATGAGTGCAAAAAACAGAATATCCAAAGAAGTGTTAAATATCAAAATTACTGATAAAATACATCCAATACAAGATCAGCTACATCAGAATATTCCAATTTCTATAAATTAAAGTAACCAAGCACTTAATCATGTCTTTAACACGACCACAAATCGTTAATCTCCATTCTACATGACTTTTCCATGCCAAATTTACATTAGAGGTAAAAAAATTCGAATTTCTGCAAATTGCTAGTATCAATCACTTACCAACAGCTAAGCACTAAAAATAGAAAAATCCCAAAAATACTTCGAGGAGATCACTCACCGAAACCTGAGTACCTAAATCCAGAATCTACAGCCGGATTCCCCTTAAATCCAAACTCTCCAACTGGGTTCTCTCCGCTGACGGTCTTCTCCTTGGGAGACGAAGAAAGGAAGAACCTTTTGGCCTTCGAGCCCAAACCCAGGTGAAATCTCATGGTATATATATGGCCTTAAAAAAAAAAAACTCTGTTTTGTCTGCGAATTTCGCAGGGAGACAGAAAGAGGGGGAAGGGAGAGGACAGAGGAGCTGATCACTTGCAGTTAAAGGGAGGCCCTTGTCATGGCAGAAGGGGGGAGAGAGGCTTGAGACTTGAGAGAGAGAGAGAGAGAGATCAAAATCAAATTGTAATTTTATTACTTGAAGGGAGAGGTGGGTTTCAATTAATGGCTGGATACACTGATTGGAGAGGGTGCCATTTTCTATTACTATTTTTTTCCAATCGGTGGGTCCCTTTTCGGTTCATGGGGGCATCTAATTTCTTCCTTCCTAGCTTCTACGAATAAAAATTTCTCTCTTTCATATTTTGCTTGGTAGCACTTAATACTTTCGCTTGGCACTTGCATACTGTCACATATTTTTCCATAGCATTTGTATGTTTCTAGCTATTTAAAATTTACACGTCAGTAATATTTATCATACAAACATGAAAATTTTTATCTAAATAGTTCTATATGATACACATGTTAATTGATTCTTTTTTTTTTTGGCATAGTGTTAATTGATTCTAAATGTTATATAAGAACATTCGAATGAAAATGTTCACGTTTCCATAATGAATGACACTTACATGCTTTATAGCTTAGATCATGCTATAAAAAACAAATGAGGATATACATGTGCAAATTGAGCGTAACATGTATTTATATGCTATTTAGCCCTTTATTTCTTTCTGAATTTGATTAAGTGTGTATTTTGTGCATATTTATGGCTCTTAAAAGAATTTGATCTTCCTCCTATTACCATAATTTATTATTACTATTTATTTATTGGACCCTAAATATATTTTAAATAAGCTCTCCAAAATCTCATATATTTTAAATAATTCTCCCGAATATCTAAGTTCTCTTAAACATCCCCCCAAAATTTCATATATTTAAATAAAATTTTCAAATCTATAATTTCTCTTAAATAAACCCCTGGCTTACAAAATTGTTTACTCTAAGTTAACTAATTTCGTTAGTCTTGTTAGTTTTGCCCTCTTCTTTCTAGACATTTCCCCTAAAATCCCTCATGCTGCTTCTTTCCCTTCTTGTTATTTATTGAAAAGAAGTATCTATTCCACTCTGTTGCATGTATTAACGACAACTATCTAAGGAAGATGGCAGCAAAACTAACGAGATTAAGATATGCACATAATACATATATGCTTCTCAACTGAAAATCAGAGAGGTTATTTTTTTTTTCTTTCCTTTAGCAAATTAGAGTTATATTCTGAATTTTGAAATTCTTAAAAATATACAGTTAGAGAGTTTGTAAAGACGTATTGGTATTTTATTTAAGAAAAGTAAAATAGTTGTTGTTGTCCCCACTACTTGAGCAGTGAATATTATCTTTCTCTGATAATTTTCATCATCGTTGAGATCACGTTCATAACAGTGATTCATACGGGAGCGTTGCACACACAGAATATTTTGAATGGCGATAGAGTTGTGACAATGAAAATACTATATGTACATTAAGTATTCTGGATTTAATTTCTTGAACTATGTAGACATGATTTTTTTTCTCTTTTAAGTTAATTGGTGAACAAGAAAATAAAGGCCTGATCCGCTCCTGATTTAGGTAATACATTAGTAACAATCTCATTGTAGTTGTACTTTACTGGAACCTATGTTGACGATATATGCAACTTAGAATTCTACTGTATACGCATTTATCCAATATATCAGTCGATGAATAAGCCTGAATTATATTAGAAAATATTTACACTGTACATAGTCAAATTTATACTCTATGCTTGGCTCTCAACAAAGTTGTTCTCCTTACATAGTCAAATTTATACTCTATGCTTGGCTCTCAACAAAGTTGTTCTCCTTACATAGTCAAATTTATACTCTATGCGTGGCTCTCAACAAAGTTGTTCTCCTTTTTCTACTTGATTTACTAAATAAATTTTTTTGATTTATAGGCTTTTTAACTTTTATTTTACAATTCTCAAGTTCTTCAACCAATCAAAAGTTCCTAGATTTGCCTCAAAAATAAATGGACACGAATTAAATCGGTGTTTCAACAAAAGGGTTTGCAAGCTTATACATTTATACAAAAGTCAAATTTTAGGTGCAAAGCTCTTATGTGAGCAAATGCTCGTTCTTTTACTCAGTAGCTGTCACTGATTTTCATATTTCTCCAAAGTTGTTGAAATAGTGTTTTTTAATCTGCTGACAATATATTAATTCATATATCTTATTGTGTCAGAAGTAGACTAAATTTTCTTCTGTCTTTCATGGTTTAATTAGGAATGACAATGTGATGATTTAGGGGTTTCATTGTACTAAATTTTAATTAACACATGATAATCTTTAGTGGGCTCCATATAAAATATAATCTATTAGGGAGGGCGGCCAAAAGCTAAACAAACTTGTCCAAAATTTGTATTTTATTTTGCTTAGTTGATTCAGAAGTTTGTGGCTAAGGGGTATATATAAGATCACAAAACACAGCTCAAAAACCAAGAAAATACAAGCAAAAAGACAAAAACCTAAAAAACTAGCAAACTAAAAAAACTAGCCGTTACAGTGCCATCAGTCGACTGATGGTATTATTCAGTCGACTGATGAGCTGACCGTTACAGGCAACTCAATCTTCATTGATCGACTGAGTCGACCGATGACCTGCTTCGGTCGACTGATGAACCATCAGTTGACTGAGTAGTAACTTTCTGCATTTTCTAGGTCTTTTCTTCAGTCGAGATAACAAACCTGCCACGCCCCGCTTTGCAAAATACCCATGAATCGGGATGTGAACAAGCCCGTGACGTATAAGACTGAGGAAAAATAAATACTAGACCATTTCTACTCAATCTAATACGCGAAGCGTCAACCAATAAAGTGTGAAGTCACAAGTCCCCGATCATAATTAGCAAGAATATAATAAACAACTCAAAACAGAAAAGAACCACATCACAAATAGTATATCATCCGAGACATAAAATTTGAGTCAAACATGCCCTTATTTAAAAATAGTCCAACTAAAGAAATATGAAAATACATAGTCCAACAGAAATAGAAAGGAAGTACTGCAAAAATAAACTAAGTCCATCAAATGACTAAAAGACTAATTAAGCTTCAGCTTCTTCTTCAGCTCTGTCTGCAAAACACTCCCGTTGAGGATACTCGCACTCTGACGTGTCTCCAAACTGGACTTGTCCATCCTCTAAGTCTGATGTACAACCCGAGAGAATAGGAGTACATCAGCGTGCCTGGCACACGACAAGATCCCACAAAGGAGAATAGAAATGATCGAACAACCAAATGCAATAACAGTAAATAAAATAGAAGCATGCAGCTAGTATTTGAACAGTCTAAATAAAATCCACTACTAGGGTATAACGATAAGAAGAAACCAAAATCGTCCATGTAACGAGGTCATGCAACTAGCCGTCTTATAATAGCTCACTGGTCCACATCTCAAATAGGTCAATGTTCGCATTAGCATATAACTGACTGTTCACGATCCTCTACGAGCATCCAATATCGCGAAATGATTCGGTAAGAGGACTACACATAATCTAATTTCAAACGGGTCCGAATTCAAGCAAAACTCGGGTGACGAAACGATTTCACTAGCTACGTGTGAAACGATTCACTGGCCCAACAGACTAACCCCAGTGCCAAACGATTCATTGGTACGAGCCTGGAAGATAATCAACAACCACACCCGATCATGTGAACCAAGACTTTCTCACCCCAACATCTTTTGTGTTCCTAGGCCTGTAATGGATCACTTATTCACCCCTTAAGTATGGTCAACGCACTCACACATGTCACTAAGTTTTGTTCATGACCCACAAAGCCACTAAGTTATGAACTACTAATGGTTCTCGATCACAACAAGAAAATAATAAATGCAACTGATCATGTGCAAATAAATCATGGCATATTAAGAATCTATAATTTTAAAAGATAAATAAATCCTTTTGCAAAATAATTTCTTTAAACTATTTCTC
>BQKN01000139.1:43240-54663 GCA_022839385.1 Asparagus kiusianus | reverse complement strand
AATTGGATCTATAGGTGGATTAACTGATCTAATTAATTTACCCGTAGATGTTTTCCATTGTTTTAAGTGTTCTTCTAAAACACTTATTTTATGACTTTGTTTGAGAACATATCTTTTTATAAACCATGGAACAAAAAATTTAATTTTTTGTTTATATTCTAGTTCGATATAATACCTGTCTACCTAATTTAATTGGTCTTTTTTCGAAAATTTTTTAAAAAACCAATTTCGAAAATCTTTATTTTTATCAAGGTAAAATTCTGTATTAAGAATTTCCCTTATAGGACTTCCTTTTTCAAAATTCATTACTTCATTCTAAAACTCATCTCCGTATTAGGAGGAGAAGCTTTATCTTTATATAAAGCATGCGGAATATTATTGTCGGATATATTTATCCCTTGAACAGAACTGGTTCTATAAGATCCAGATCTAGAGAACGAATTTCTAGCAGAGGATGCCACATCAGATATTCTGATAGTTCTTAAAGGATTAAATGTTATCTCAACCTCTCCGTCAGTTGTTTGGACAATTTGATCAACATCTTGATTAATAATTGGCAGAGGTTGTATAGCATGGGGTATAACCCAATTTTCAGGAAAATTTATTTCATCCAATTTAATCTGTCTATTAACAGCTATATTTGAGGATAAAGCATTTGATTCAACCAGAATAGTTTTGCCTAGTTTAGAATGGGTTTTAGCTTTTGGAGCTAAAATATTTAATACTTTATAATGAATGCGGTATATAATCGCAATTGTTTCTGATCCAGGAGTATAATTGTATCCATGTGTCTTTATATTAAGACTTATAGCCTCTAAAATATTTGGGTCAGTCAATGAGAGGCTTAAATTGGGATATACATTAAAATATACTGGACCATTACATAAGCTGGTCTCCATAAGACCCATTAAAGATTGGGTCCAATTTAGACATTGTGAGTCTCTTAAACAGACTAATAAAGAGGCGTTTAAGCCTGCTAACGTCAAAGGACGAAATGCGATCTGTATAAGACCGATATGCAAATATTTGTATTTATCCATATAAGGATTTATATCTGCAACTCCTAAGAGTTGTATAGTTTGTTCTTCTTTGTCGACGGTAGTAGTCCTTTCCAAAGTTTTTATATTTATCAAAGACTTATAGTCTAAGAATCCAATTTTGTATATGTCCCTATTAGGAACATCTGGTATTGTCCACTTATTAAGGGACTCTATATTAGTTTCATATTCTGTCAATTGGGCGTTTTTGACCTTCTTCATTCAAGTATAACTGGATGTTCGAGCCGAAGTCTCTACTATATCAGACATAAAGTTCTCTTCTTACAGATGTATCTTTTAAATATTAAACTAGTAAGGAGGTAGAGAATTTATTTTTCTTCTTATTCTCTTCAAAACAATCTAGCAGAAAGCTTACACGTCTGTCAACGTCTTACACTACCCTAACCAGCCATCTTGGCAACAACGGGGTTTACACAGCGCGACTTGGGTGACGTCCCATAAGCATGCAAACTAGACTCTTAAAAAGAGAATTAAAAGAACATATAAATTTTCTACATTCTTACAAGCTAATATTCAAAAGATAATCTGTAGTAGAGATTTAAGCAGACATGCAGAAATAGAACATGGCTCTGATACCAAAATTAAAACGGGAAATAAAAACGAGAAAAGATAGAGAACTTACAACTTGCGACCTCCAATACTTAAGATAATATCTTTATTATTCTCCACAATATATTACAAAGAGATTTATTTTACAAGAAGACACTCAGCAAACAACACTCAAGATTATATTTTTTATTTCTCACTCTTCAAGCACACCGCAATCCTTCTGCCTTCCTCTCTATTTATAAGCGTTTGAGGAATCTTTTAAGTGGCCGTCCTTTTTCGCGAAACTTCGTAGCAGAAATGGCGCAATGAGAAAAGTAACGAAAGCGACCCGCATGATGCATAGTAATGAAGGCGACCCGCATAATGCACAGTAAGATGCTTCCTTTAAGAAAAGTATCTTTTTTAAAGCTGCTTTATAAAGCTGCTTTTGGAAAGGAGAATCTAGACGGCTCCCCGAGGCTCAATCTAGAATTTTATCTGCTTATAAAGCTGAGCTTTTTTCCTTTAAGGTCTGGAGGGTTGTTAAATATTTCTACCTAGATGTCTTCAGGGTCTTGGGCATCTTGGATATGATCCAGACTAGGGGTATCTTCATCTATAGAAGAAATGTGACTATGAGTCTCTGGCTCATCAAAAGCTTCAAAGAACTGTCTTTTAAAGTAGTCCAAGCATTTTTGCTTAATTTCGGCTTCAGAGCTTTGAGGATATTTCCTTCTCATTAATTTTGCCATTTTAGTCATAGGATTATCCTTTTTGACTTCTTGAGTCATTTTAGACTCTAAGAGAGATGTATTTCTCTGAATAATTTCTTCCAATTCTTTAACTTTAGTTTCAAGACAGATGCCATTCCACCATCTGCACTGGTATGTTCTTTTAAGAACAGGAATATGCGAGGGAGTCCAGTCACATATAAGTGACCAATTCCATATCCAAGGAATCTCGACTTCTGCAAAGAAGTGGGCGAAGCACATGCCATATATAAGTTGGCTTTCATCCATTCGTGATAATTTTGAATGACTGTCGACCCATGAAGAATATAATTTCATAATGGGTTCGGGGATGATTGCAGTTTTAATTCCATAAGTTTCCCACCATTTATAAAACCAATTGGGAACTCCCTTTTGAAGGGCTTCAGGACAAAGCTTAATAAGCCATGTATGCTTTTGCTTTGGGTTCTGATATAAGAACAAATCAAAGAAAGCTTGCTTATAATCCCAGTAATTGAATTTGTAAACATCTTTCGTATTTTGTACCTTTACCAAAGGTAATTCTTCATTTGGGTTTATAGCCCAATTACGAGGAAGTATAACTTCTCTTATAACACATTTGCTGAAAGCGGGAGGAACAGAATGATTATCTGTAGTCCAGAAATGGGTTATTTCCATTCCCTTTTGACTTAATAAAGTCCTCATCCAAGATCTTGGTTTTAATGACAAAGTAGGATAATATGTATCCTGAAGATATCTCTGTCGAATTGTGTCTGGTTCTTGCATTAAAGAAATATCTTCTGGTTCTAAATATAGAACTATATCAGAAGAGGATTTATCAAACCATTTAGTTTCTTCCTTCACTATATTAGCAAAGGGTTCAGGAGTATTTTCCTGTTCTACTATGTCTCGTATACCTTTATAGAAGGCTTTAGCATGTGAAGAATTATGCTTTTTTGTAATAGTGCGCCACGATGTAGGCTGTTGAGATGGAGTAGAACTCCTATTTGCCTCTTGACCTATAAGGTCAAAGCTAGAAGAATTTGGGCCTGGGCCTCCTCTCCCCCTCCCTGAAAAGGAGGGACTACTCCGTCTCATTTATACCCTACAAAAATTCACGAGTTAGAAAATCTGGAAGATGATTAGAGTCACCTTTAATGTATTCAATTTTAAATTGATACATAGCCAATTCTGCTTGCCATCTATCGAATATTTGCTTAGAAACAAGATTTTTTACATCTTTTTCAATAATGCTTTTAGCAGAGCTACAATCTATTCATAGTAAAAATTCTTGATTCAGAATATCATCTCTAAATTTAGAGAAACATTTCAAAATAGACAACATTTCTTTTTAAATTGTAGAATAAATAAACTGGGCTTCATCCCATTTACCAGAGGTAAAACGAACTAATTGTTCTTTTTTGGTTTGGGGATCTACTTGTTTTAGTATACCACCATAACCAATGTTTGAAGCATCAGTTTCAACTATTTTGAACCAATGAATATTAGCAAGGTGAATACATGGTAAGTTTTTAACTTTAAGTTTAATTTTTTTTACTGCAGCAGTATGTTGCTGTGTCCATGGCTTAGCATTTTTCTTAAGCCTATCATATAAAAGGACAGTATCTTTCGCTAGATCTTTGTAATAATCTGCAACATAATTTAAAGCTCCCAAAAATCTTTGTAACTATTTTATATCAGTTATTTCGTCTGGAAACTTAGAAGCAAATTCTATACTCCTATCAATAGGAATAGTAGTTCCCTTATTAATATTATGACCCAGAAATCTAATCTGAGTTTGAAATAATTTTATTTTTGGGGCAGATATGGCTAACCCATTTTTTATCGCTAAAGATCTAAAAGTCTCTAAATGCTTAACATGCTGATCAAAACTATTAGAAAAGATCAATATATCATCTATATAAGACAAAATAAAGTCCGTATAAGGAATAAAAATATCATTCATAATATTTTGAAATTCAAAAGGGGCGTTTTTAAGCCCAAATGGCATAACATTCCATTCATAGTGTCCAAATGGGACAACAAAGGCAGTTTTATATTTATCTTTTTCTTCTATCTGGATTTGCCAGTAGCCTGATTTTAAATCAAACTTAGAAAATATTTTTGCATTGGTAATACGATTCAACAAATCCATTTTATTAGGAATTGGATATCTTATCCATTTAAGAACAGAATTTAAAGGTTTATAATTGATAACTAATCGTGGAATGCCACGTTCTCTTTCAGCTGCATTGTTTACATAAAATACAGTACAACTCCAAGGAGAATATGATTTTCTTATCAAGTTTTTCTCTATAAGAGTTTGTATTTCTTTTTTGCATAAATCAAGATATTCTTGATTCATTTGACAAGGACGAGATTTTGTAGGAATATTTTTTTCGTTAAATCCCTCTATATAGGGTAAAGAAACAATATGTTGTTTCCTGTTCCAAAAAGCATTAGGAACATCACTGCATACAGCGAGTTTAAATTTATTTTCAATTTGACTTATCAAGTCTTTCTGCTTTTGAATTTGTTCTTCAACTTGAACAAATACTAATTCTTCTTTAAGAAAATTTATTTGGTTTTCTTTAAGCATAATATTTTTTACCTCATTTACCATTTTAGTTTGAGGGTCTGTAATAAACTCAAGTAAAATTTCCTTTTCTTGAAAAGTAGCACGAATGCCATTTGTGTCTATTTTATGAATAGGCATAATTGTGTGTAAAAATGGAGTCCCAAGAATTATATGTTGGGATAAATTTTTAACTAAAATACAGGGCGTTGGTATACAAGTCCCTTGCACACATATTTGTGCTTTAGGTAATTTATATTTTACCTCTAATTGGTTTCCATTTGCACTGCTTAAAGTTTGTGTAGTTTTTTCAAAAAACTTTGAAGGAATTATCCCTTCATTTATGCAGTTTAGATCTGCACCACTATCAACTAGAGCTATTAGGTATGATATATAAAATTGATCTTCAACTATTAAGTTGATGCTAATATACTACTTTTGAGAGGTAACTTGTTGTAATATTTGCAATAAAGCATTACTTTCATTTTCATTTTCTTGATCACTATGTTCACTTTGTTGAACATGTTCTTGCCCTTCATCAAATCTGGCAAGAATATATTTATTTTCTTGTTTAAGTTTTTTAACTTCTATTTTTAATTCTTGTATCTCTTTATTAAGAGATGATAAAGATATATCTTTTGAAGTATGAGCAATATTTTGCCTTCTTCTTTGTACTTCTGAAAATTTAAAAACATTGTCTATTTGAGGAATTTTGTCTTTATTAGACAAATTTTTTAACAACTCTTCTTTTAAAGTAGAAAAAATATCAGCTGATAGAACTTGCGATAGAAGTTCTTTATCTTTATTGGATTTGATCATATTGATTGAAAGTCCATTCATTTGAACAATAGATTTCCAATAATTTGTTTCGTCGTTGTAATTATTAATTGCACACTTACAATTTTCATTTTCAGAATCCAAATCTGAGTCTGAAGTGGACGAATATGATTCGTCTTCAGAATCACTGTTTATTAAAATATTTGATAGAGTCTTTTTAAGACCTTCATCTTCAATCGCTTCTATTTTCTTTTTAATATAACAGCGATTGGCATAGTGCCCGATACGGTCACATTTGTAGCAATGAATTTCTTTTTTATCAGATTTAACATTCTTTTTAGCCTTATGAGGCTTTTCTCTTTCTATTTCTTTAAAAATTTTTTCTTTTTCTTTTTAAAGAATTTTTTAGATTTTCCTTTATTAGGAATAATTTCTTTATCAGCCTTATAAGGTTGATCATATGCGAATTGTTCACAAAATTCTCCAAGTTTTTTTTCTTTTAGTAAGTCTTTAAGACTTTAACTGATTCTTAAGCTTTAAGTCGTTACAAAGGGCTAAGCCTTCTTTTATAAGGCGTTTGATAAGTACCCATATGATAGGTTATCATAGGGAATATATCCCCCATAATCAGCTCGAAGTTTATTTCGAACTTTTTCAGCGAATAAAGTTGGTAAGCCATCAATAAATTTAGCTTTCCAATGAGAGCTATTAGCATCATTAAGAGTCATTACTCTACTTAGATAGGTATCTTTATACCATATGAAATGTGTTAATGAAGGACATCTAAAGTTTTGTAATAGAGTTCTAATTCTTTCACCTTCATCAAGGTATGCACCAGTAAAATGGTGTGCTATTGCTAACATTAATGTATAAACAGCATCTTCTTGTTGAATACCATTATCTATTTTTGTTGCTCCTAAAATCTCATTTCGAGCCTCAATTGTAAGATAATGGTCCCACCATCCTTTAAGGACACCAGTAAAACCACAAGTTATAAACGAAGCTATCATTCTTTCGCTATTACCATTCTGTTTACAGATGGTTCCATACATAAGCATTCGATGTATAACCGAATTTATTTGGGTATCTGATAACCCATCTATATTCCATTCGTAGATATTTCTACCATTATATTCTGCCTGTAGATAGGCATCATTTTCTTCAATCTGCTGGAGTAGGTCTTTTATAATAGTATCTTTCCAGCCTTTTCTTTGGATGACTTTTCAGCTTATTAATTTCTGTAAAATTATTTTCTATAGCCAAAATTTCTGTTGATGATATATCGTCAGAACTGTCTGTATTAGACGAATTTTCTTCTTCAGATATAACTGTAGAAGAGGATGGTAACACTATATCAAGTGTATGAATTCTAGCAGAAGTTAAATTTTTAGCTAGACTCTCTATTATTTCAGGGGTAATTTCTGTATCCTTTTTAAATCCTGAAATATCCATTGGAGGTTTTATATTTGTTTTTTCTATCTTTCTTTGAGAAAGATTCGAGTTTTCTAGTAATCTTAAAGAAGGTATAACTTCTGTTATTTTAGATATTAGTTTATCTAAAACTTCTTTAACTCTTATAAGTTGTTCACCTATTGATTTTAAATAGATATTTGTATAGTTATTTTGCTTAACTATTTTACTTAACTCTTTCATGGGTTCTTCATTGAACTCATTAGGCTTTATAAAAGTCATTGCCTCTATATTAGAGGGAGCAACATCTTTTAAGATAATTGGATCTATAGGTGGATTAACTGATCTAATTAATTTACCCGTAGATGTTTTCCATTGTTTTAAGTGTTCTTCTAAAACACTTATTTTATGACTTTGTTTGAGAACATATCTTTTTATAAACCATGGAACAAAAAATTTAATTTTTTGTTTATATTCTAGTTCGATATAATACCTGTCTACCTAATTTAATTGGTCTTTTTTCGAAAATTTTTTAAAAAACCAATTTCGAAAATCTTTATTTTTATCAAGGTAAAATTCTGTATTAAGAATTTCCCTTATAGGACTTCCTTTTTCAAAATTCATTACTTCATTCTAAAACTCATCTCCGTATTAGGAGGAGAAGCTTTATCTTTATATAAAGCATGCGGAATATTATTGTCGGATATATTTATCCCTTGAACAGAACTGGTTCTATAAGATCCAGATCTAGAGAACGAATTTCTAGCAGAGGATGCCACATCAGATATTCTGATAGTTCTTAAAGGATTAAATGTTATCTCAACCTCTCCGTCAGTTGTTTGGACAATTTGATCAACATCTTGATTAATAATTGGCAGAGGTTGTATAGCATGGGGTATAACCCAATTTTCAGGAAAATTTATTTCATCCAATTTAATCTGTCTATTAACAGCTATATTTGAGGATAAAGCATTTGATTCAACCAGAATAGTTTTGCCTAGTTTAGAATGGGTTTTAGCTTTTGGAGCTAAAATATTTAATACTTTATAATGAATGCGGTATATAATCGCAATTGTTTCTGATCCAGGAGTATAATTGTATCCATGTGTCTTTATATTAAGACTTATAGCCTCTAAAATATTTGGGTCAGTCAATGAGAGGCTTAAATTGGGATATACATTAAAATATACTGGACCATTACATAAGCTGGTCTCCATAAGACCCATTAAAGATTGGGTCCAATTTAGACATTGTGAGTCTCTTAAACAGACTAATAAAGAGGCGTTTAAGCCTGCTAACGTCAAAGGACGAAATGCGATCTGTATAAGACCGATATGCAAATATTTGTATTTATCCATATAAGGATTTATATCTGCAACTCCTAAGAGTTGTATAGTTTGTTCTTCTTTGTCGACGGTAGTAGTCCTTTCCAAAGTTTTTATATTTATCAAAGACTTATAGTCTAAGAATCCAATTTTGTATATGTCCCTATTAGGAACATCTGGTATTGTCCACTTATTAAGGGACTCTATATTAGTTTCATATTCTGTCAATTGGGCGTTTTTGACCTTCTTCATTCAAGTATAACTGGATGTTCGAGCCGAAGTCTCTACTATATCAGACATAAAGTTCTCTTCTTACAGATGTATCTTTTAAATATTAAACTAGTAAGGAGGTAGAGAATTTATTTTTCTTCTTATTCTCTTCAAAACAATCTAGCAGAAAGCTTACACGTCTGTCAACGTCTTACACTACCCTAACCAGCCATCTTGGCAACAACGGGGTTTACACAGCGCGACTTGGGTGACGTCCCATAAGCATGCAAACTAGACTCTTAAAAAGAGAATTAAAAGAACATATAAATTTTCTACATTCTTACAAGCTAATATTCAAAAGATAATCTGTAACAGAGATTTAAGCAGATATGCAGAAATAAAACATGTCTCTGATACCAAAATTAAAACGGGAAATAAAAACGAGAAAAGATAGAGAACTTACAACTTGCGACCTCCAATACTTAAGATAATATCTTTATTATTCTCCACAACATATTACAAAGAGATTTATTTTACAAGAAGACACTCAGCAAACAACATATATATTCCTTTATTTTTCTTTTCAGTACGAACCGTAACCTTTTTCATTTAAAAAAAATTATTTCTCATCATTTAATATCATTCATCAAACAATCCCACACATAATATCATAATATAAATATGCTACAACATAATCAAATCATAGACTAATTTATGCATAATCTTAATTAATTCATAACAAATTTAAAAATTGTAATGACGAATCAATTGAGAAAAGGGATCTTGCACATACTTAATTCACGACAAATCTAAGAATTGTAATGAATAAATAACCGTGGAATATGGATCTTGCCTACGAGACCAAGGGCCTGTGGATGAGGTGTCAGTGACGGTTAAAGGACTGCCAAAGTTGGACAGCAGAGAGGAGGCAATGACGAATAGTGGAGGAAGAGGAAGGGGCTGCTGGAGGAGCTGAGGATGGACGGTGGTGGCTGTCATCACTGAGGGGGCTCGACGGTAGTGTCGGTGGTCGGATCTGTTGAGGGGAGGAGCCCACGGCTTCGGCGTGGGCTGTTTGGTGTAGGGCAGGGCGGCGAACTCAGGGCTTGCGGTGGCATCAGTTTAAAGAGTAAGGAGGAGCTGGTGGTGAGGGTTGGGACTACAGCGGGGCTCAGGGGTTCGTCGGAAGTATTGGAGATGTTGTCGGCTGCGAAGGGTAGCTGGGCGAGCAAGACTTGGAGAAGGAGGACGAGGTTGTGGTTGGAGTTTGGTGGTGAGAGGAGGAAACAGCGAGGTTGGGCGTCACTGAGGTGGTGCGGGTGTGAGTGGCGGCTTAGGGGAGCTTGGTGAAGAGAGGCGGAGAGGAGTTGAACGAGGCGGAGGTGAAGGTTGGCGTGGTGAGGGGAGAGGGCGGCGAGCAGAGGATGGAGGGCGGCGGCTGTGGGAGTTGAATGGCGGCGAGGCTCTTTGAGGAGGGGGAGGGGGCAACATTCTCTTAGGGAGGGAGGAGAGAGATGAGGAGGGCGAGAGAGAAAAAGATATTATATAGGAAATGGATTAGGGTTAAGGAGAAAATTTTAAGGATAATTAGGGAGGAAAATAAGGATAAAAATTAGGGAGAAAATCAGGGAGAAAATTAAGGAGAAAAATCCATATAAAATAATTAATAATAATAATAATAATAACAATAATAAGGATTTAAATATTAATTTAAAATGGTTTTACTATAACAATTAAATTTATAATTAACAAAACTATATAAAACCGGATTTTTAAATCATAGAAAATTCTAGAAAGTTAAGAAAATGTAAATACTCTTTTAAAATAATAATTTATTATTTTAAAATATTAGAAAAGTATTTAAACTAGTATCAAAAATTCATGGTCATTACAACTGTTCAATCGACTGATAACATGAACATGGCCTGTTTAAAAATAAAATTTTGATTTTTGAACTGCCTTAAAAATAACAAATAAATTCCAAAAATTATAAAACTTTAGAAAATATTTATAAACATGAAAATAAATATATTATAAAAGAAAATTTTAAAATATCATTTTCTGTTTGTGAAAACTCATTATTTTGCAAAATCTCAAAAATACATGTTCGTTTAAACCTTGATTTTAACACAATGACTTAAACCAAATTTTGAAATATTTTGAATTAATTTATAGACTTAATAAAAGATGCAAAGTAGGATTATTTAGTCCATAAACTAATAAGATAATGTTTTCTTAAAAATATCTATATTATGATAAAATCAAAGAATGTGTGTGTGTGTATAAAAGTGAGCTTGAAGTATTTACACACAATATATAAATCCAAAACTAATATACCTAAGTTAAGAGATCTTCAATATGCTCGTCTTAGTTGTGAATGAAGCCTTAACTTGTACTTGACTTAAAATACAAAGCTTCATTTCGATTCCACCAACCTCCTTTGAATATTATTGTTGAAGCGCAATTCCGTCCAACCGCCAACGGAGGATCATTGTGTAGAATACCTAACAAGCAACTACAAATACTCGATAAACATTGTTAGAAATTGTTTATTAATCATCAAAACTAGATTAGATAGTCGGCTCATAAACATGAGACCTAACATGATTAAGATGAAGGATTTCTTGCTGTTAGTCTCTAAGTTGGCTACTTGGAAGATAGCTCAGTCTTCTCTTAAAACTAAATAGAGAAACATAACGCGCATATGGGTGTTCGATCTCTCTGTTGTGTGTCAAATAAAAAATCTCCTCCTCCTCTTATAGGCTGAGAGAGAGAGAGAGAGAGAGAGAGAGAGAGAGAGAGAGAGAGAGAG
>BQKN01000139.1:16842-43230 GCA_022839385.1 Asparagus kiusianus | reverse complement strand
GAGAGAGAGAGAGAGAGAGAGAGAGAGAGAGAGAGAGAGAGAGAGAGAGAGAGAGCTAATGACCTTTAATTGTGGCTTAAGTGGCCACTAAAATAGGAGACAGTGGAGGAGCAGTTATCCTTTTGAAAATAGCTCTCAAACGGTTGATTTGGTGAGGTTCATTGACTTGGTGAGGTTTAGGCGAGGCTCACTTAGATGTGGGTGATTCATTGCTTTTGAATCATGGATGACATCATCTACATGGATAGTTACTGGCGAAGTTCGCTGATTAATTGATTGACGAACTTCGTTGTTGAGTTTGTTTTTTAGCACAGAATTCGACTCATGACTTGGCTAACTCAATGACGCCTTTCAACTCGGGCTAAAGTTTAAATAGAAGTTGATCCACTCTTGACTCGGTCAGGTCAGGATGAGGTGAACTGTGTGGTGAAGTTCACGTGTTTTGTTAGTCAAGCTTCACTATAGCTTGTTGTTGGCTTTACTTTTGGCCCATTTGAAGTATTTAGCTTATGTGCATTCACTTCTTGGATCCAAGCTAAATATTAACTTGAATAGAATATATTTTAATTGTCTACAAGACCCCCTATAGTTTTTAAGATCTTGCATTTGACTTGTAGCAGGGATTGAATAATGTAGGGTAATAGCTAGAGGTGTACTGTTGAACGTAGCTTGAATCGTCTTGTTTGGGTTGAAAATTGTCTCCAATATATTTGATTTCCAAAGGTGTACTGTTAATCGTGTCTTCCTTTGCTATATACTTATGTTGAAGGCTCAATTATGCTTGTACTCATCCAATTATGTGTTTGGAATGAGGTTCGCTTGCCCTTATATTAGGGTGAAGTTGAGAAATCAGCGAAGTTCAATTAATTCTGGATATCTGTGAGATTCACCTTATTTTGAGCTGTGTGGGTGAAGTTTATCGATTAGTGACATTCCTAACTGGCGTTGGTCATTGAGATTACACATTTGGATTCGCACCATGATCATCGGTACTGTAGATTTGACCAAGTTTTAGGCTAAGATTTAGCCTCTTTGCTCAGTCTAATCAAATATTAAAAGATGTGATTTTTGAAAAGTTTGGATTTGGGAAAGGCTATAAAAATAGTGCTATTTCCCTTCTGAATTCTTCATCTTCATCTCATCCATGTCTAAGTCACTGTCGCTTAGATTGAAGATGTTCCTCAATAGAGGAGCTAAAAAAACATCTCTAATAGGATCTTGCCCAAGTTAGGGGAAACCAAGTAAATGAAGTCCACATACTTTGCTGATTGGTGAATTTGCTGTAGATTGAGAAGGCCAAGATTGAGCAGATAATTGAGGGTCACTCGAAGTCTTGAGGCAAGTTGAATCGTGATAGAGACGCTTGGAGCTTCAAGTGCCATGCTCTGCATAAGATCATTCGATGACTAAGATGGCAGTTGAAGAAAGATCTTTGGAGCTCCACAAGCAAGGACTCCGATAGTGACTAGGTTTTAAAAATGTAACCCTAAAACGTAATTAGATGTCATGTGTCTGTCTCAGGCCCAATGTCGTATTTCGGTGCAAGAGCATGCGTCTTCCTCTTAATATGTCTCACTTAGAGGAACACGGGCAATTTCATATCTTTCTTCTCTTCTCCTTGAATATGGTCTAGGGAGGAGTAAGTAGGAGCTATTTTTCTGTACGGGGAGAAACTTAAGTCTCCAAGTTCTATAAGATCGAAGGAACATAGGCTCTATAGCTTGGTGCAGCTTGTTTATTTCCTTAGTTATTGCATTATCCACAGTTAGTTATATCATTATCCATAGTTAGGAGTATAGCATAATAGCAAATACGTATGAATACCCATCATCCTTATAACTGGATAGTCTGAATGTCGCTTTTATGTAATAGAGTATTCGATCAATAAAAATGGTTTTTTCTAAAATTGTCTATCTTTGTATTTTTGATCTGTATGAACTTTACTTTTTTCGTGGACTTAAACTTTGCATGGAGTTGTTGTGTTCTAGGCAAAGCATGGGCTTCCTTACATTGGCGAGAGGCGAACTAAAGTTTACCACATAGGGTCCCAAACAGATGGAGTTAAATTTTTCTCAATTTGGAGACTTAGTAAAATTTTCCATATTATTCTAGCAAAGTTTGCTTCTGCACCCAACTGATTAGGGTGAAGTTCGTTCTTAGGAAACAGCTAGCTAGGCAGAGCTCAATAAGTCGGTTAAACGAGGCTCAACAATTCTATTATGCGGGCTTTGTTCATGAGGATTTAAAATTTGAATCCTCAATTTTGGTGCTTCAAATTATAGTGAAGGTTGTTCAGACCAAGATTCTTGGTGAAGTTCAAGGCGAGAACTTTTGGCGAAGTTCAAGGTGAGATTTATAGTGAAGCTCAGGGTGAAAAGTTTCAGTGAAGTTTGGGATCAGCCTATAAATAGAGTTGTTTACCTCCTTTCTTCTTCACTTTGATTTTCAAAATCCTAACTTTCTCAAACCCTAGTTTTCTCAAAATCCACCAAAAATCTCAAGACCAATATCTAATGGCTCCTCGTCTTGTAATCTCAAGGAAAAGAGGTGCTACTAGGGGGTCTCGCCAGCCAAGAACTAATGATACACCGCGTAGCTAGAGATGGTTGTGGGTAAGCTTCAAACCAGTCCATGGTGATTTTCAGATCTACTAAAACACAACCCCAATCGAGCTTAATATAGTGCCTTCAGACACTTAAAGTTTATTTACTGTTAAAAGTATGATTTTTATGACTACTCATGGTCTCATTGATGAGCTTTTGTCGGTGACGGCGGATCTCTATCAGCAACCATCAATGGTGCTTGATGTGGTAAGTTTTTCTTCTCAGGCAAAACTCGTTGCTATTAGTTTGTTGAGCTTCTATGTGAACTTTGTTTGGGTAAGGGCTGCATTTTGTTTGAGCAACCTTTGCATCGGAGAGGTTCGCTAATCTGATTTGAATGACTTGGCTTGAGTGAGGTTTATTAGTCTGACTTGAACAAACTTCTCTTGGGCGAGGTTCGCCAATCCGATTTGAGCGACATCCGCTTGAGCGAGGTTCACCAATCTGACCCACTTATCTTTTAAGTGGATTTGATTGCGATGTTGAAGTTCACTGCCATCAACGTGAACTTCACTTATCTTATCAACATTTAGTTGCTTGTGATGACTTTTACTTATGTACAACATTCACCCATGGTTATCTTACGAACTTCGCATCTGAGTGCAAAAACTTGGTTAATTTCTTTCAGTCTTTGTCTTATAACTTGTTCTTACCTCCTTTTGTGTAGTTTACTTAGTGAAGGAGCCTATCGATCGTCACAACCACTTTGGGCGTGATGGGACTCGTGACTCTGAAATGAGATATGCTTTTGATGGGTTCATCCCTTTATATCTAGAAGGTAGCAACCAAGAACGGATTGATGTTATCTAGCTAGGGGACTATCAAACTTTGAAAGAGATGATCATAGATGACAAGTTTTCCATTCCCAAAGAGGACATATCGGGGAAGCTTAACTATTTGTTTAGAAATAATAGCCCCAGTGGCACCATTGTATTTAATTTGCTGAAGGAGCACTGGTATTATGTCCAAGGGGATCATCGCTACTATCTACTGACGTTAGAATGTCAAGTGTCCGTTATGTACTTGCAGCATCTCGCCATGCCTCACCTAATGCGCTTCACCCTCACCAAGAAAAAAGATAGTGTAAAAGTGGTTTCTTTGAAGTATGATAGTGGCTTCCATCAGAATGGCTCTTCGGGGTTAACATCATAGGTCTACATCCGGTTTTGTTTATGAGGATGCCCTTTGCCAATAAAGTTCCTGTATCCCAAACATATTTAGGAACAAACTTGCAAAAACTAATGCACAGTACTCTAATGAGGATACCAAATTCCCTGATTAAATAAAATTTATGGATATCCAGTGGTGGACCTGCCTAGCATACGCTTTCATTATTTTTGAGGAGAGCTTGAGAAGACTGGAGCTCTATTCTGCAGTGAGAGCATCGAAATATGGCATGAAAATTTGTGCATCGTATTGTACAATATTTTGAAGCTGTATAATGTTGACAGCAACACATTTTTTACTCCAGTGGACGAGATTGGGATTGCTCTACATGAAACATTTGAAGTGTCATGACTGTCGATGGAGGACCGTCCATATGAAGAGTTCTTCCTAATCAATACAAAGTTGAATCCTTATATAGGGACTGCCCATGTCTGAGAGGTATTCCGGGAGTTGATCTACCACTTCCTTATCTACCAAAGGATCATCATGAATGTTGGACATGATTCCACTATTGCTCGCGTCCCTTAGGCAAAATATCGATTCCCCTATGTTAATAAGAAAAGGAATGTCGATTCAATCCATCCGGTGACAGAGGTTGAGATTGGGACCCAGATTTTCAATGAGGGTCAAGTGCTTCATACTACCAAATCAGATGAATGTGGGTTACATGCGGGGGGATAAATTTGAAACTTTCCACCATCAAGGTAAGGAACTGATGTCTGAGTTGGCTTTGCTTGCAATATTCTTTACAATCTAACTAAAGGGATGCGTTATGGCTTCCTGAGCAAAAGATCACATTTCTATCATGGTGTTATTCCTTGTTGTGATGCTCCTCATTGATGTAGGCTACTACATCAAGTGGAGATGACATCTTATTACTTTAAAGGTATGAGCGCTCGAAATGGACTGCAAAGTATCTTAGGTAGGATTCATCGGATCCTTCAGAAAAAAGATCATTACTGTCTCTACTATTATTTTCATGAGATCGACGGTACCAACCCTAGGGATGAATTAGAAGATGTTGTAGGCATCTAAAGATTTACTTGCCTATCCAGCGGGTGCTCCGATTGGCTGGTCAACATCAGGCCAAGCCATCTCGTTGCTAGTTGAACGGAACTGAGTATTATATCGAGCTGTACTTGTCTTGCCAATTTTCTCATCAGTTTAAATATGACTAGCTTTTCATCTAGAATTTAAACCCAAGATTGTTGCATATAGGGAGCTTAGTGGATGGTGCTCATGCTTGGTACTACTTCGTGAAAGTACCCTAGAGAGGAGAGGACGGGGTGAATAGGGTAATTGTTAATCTAATCCGATTTCGATGCTAAATTTAAAACTTATTATGTAACATGCTAGCAATATGATATATAATAAGATATGCAAGGATAAGCAAGAGATAATAGACGATATAAATAGAGACAATAGATGATATAAACAAGCACAAGATGTAAAGAGAGATAGTGTGCAAATGACAATTGCAAACACACAATATGATCACAGAGATCGGTAAACCCTCAACCTACGTCTTCCCTCCTCACCTCGAGGAGATCTCCACTAAATCTCAAATATTACACAATAACGGTTTCCAAGTTCACCGATAACTTTTACAACTCACACGATGTCAATCACACAAGCCACACTCCTCTAAGTGTTGGACTACCTGTGTTAACTTCCTCAAGTGTTCGGATTTATAACCTCTCCCTAGGCTTTACAACCAACCCACTCCTCTTGGAATTAACCCCGGTCACTCCCAACTACTTCTCTAAGTGTTCTTATGTATTACAATATGTTTAACAATAAGTTCAAGTAAAGGATTTGTTCTCCAAGACAAATGAGAACAAAATGTAAAGCTCTCTCAATGAAAACACTCTCACAACTTGATTATACTAAATGTGAAATACTTAAGCACAAGTGGTGTGTGTAAACAATGAGAAAAACAAAATCAAACTCAAACCAATCTAGCACAAATATATGAGGATCAAAATATTAATTATCTAGAGGATGAGTTTAGAAAAACTTCTCCAAAACAAAGAGAGATTGAGATTTGAGGGTGAACACCTCAAAACAAAATTGAGATCCTTCTCTTTGTAAATTCTTTTTCCACATAAACAAATACACTTGATCTCTTTTAAAATGTGGAGACAAAATGACTAAACAAAAACTGTATTTTAGATTGATCTTGAGGACTATTTATAGCCTCAAAGTGAAAACAACTCAAAACTAGCCGTTATAGTAAAAAGCATGATCACTCGACTGGTTAAATATATTGGTCGACTGATAAACTAGCCGTAACTGTAAAGAAAGTAGACAACCATGACTCAGTCGACTGAAAACCAAGATCAGTCGACTAAAAGCACTATTCGCTCGACTGACTCTATTGGTCGATCAACTAATCGACTAACAAAACTAATGTTGTAAAAATTGCTACTGGCAAGTCGACTGAAAAGTTTCATCATTCAACTAGAAAGACTGTTCGGTCGATCGATCCAAGAATTCAGTCGACTAAAAAACTGATACACAGATTAATGAATTATGCTAAAAAGTTGATTTTCTAAATTTGATTTAAAATAGTAAATAAACTCTAAAAATAATAAACCTTGGGAAAATGTTTATACATATGAAAGTAAACATGCTGGAAGAGAAATTTCTAAAATAGCATTTCTCGTTTGTGGAAAATCACTATTTTGCAAAATGGTCAAAAATATGAGTTTGTTGATCACTTGAAAATATTGTCATTACGTCTATAAGCTAAACTTATCCACAAAGATAATTGTGCACGTGTATAGATTGAGCTTTAAGTATAAGCACATAAAGTAAAACTTAAAATACTATACCCAAGGTAAATAATCTGCATGAAGCATTTAATTCTCAGTTTGGTAGTAGGGATGAAGCGATAATGAGTCTTGGCTGGAATGTGCAAAGCTTCATTTCAAATTCTGCCAACCTCCAATAGGATATCATCGTTGAAATGCAAATCCATCCAACCTCCAATTTGGATGCATGTTAGAGGAAAATACAAATACTAGAAAATAAGATTAGGAATTATTTGTTAATCATCAAAATCAGATTAGACAATAGGCTCATAAACTTAAGACCTAACACTTTGCTGTCGGGGCTACATGGGCCAGATTCACACATTCCCATCATGTACTTAACGGTTACATGACATTAGGATTTTACAAGTTGTATAATAGGGTTATCATCCCTAATTCTAATTTTTAGGTGAATAAAGCCAGTTTATGGTGGATTACCTGAAATTATAAGGAATTGGCTAGGAAAGGTTCAAAGAGTAGAGCTTCTCGACTTTAACACTTTCTACTAGAAGGCGCGCCAGAAGATGAATATTGAGAGGCACCAAGTTGGTTACTTTTCCCTTTGAAAACAAAAGTCACCTCTCCTTCTGGTTTGAATTTTATCAGTTTTCTCAAATAGTCTATAGTAGCATGATGAGATGTTAACCAATCCATTCCTAGGATAACATCAAAATCTGACATATCTAGGCATATTAGCTCTGCATTCATAATATGATCACCCACTAAAACTCCACAATTCTCATAAACATATGATGCTAGGTGACTACCACCCATAGTTGTGGAGACAATTAACTCACTACTTAATAGTGTTAGTGTATTGGGAAAGTTCTTAGCAAAGTAAGTTGATACAAAAGAGTGCGTAGATCCAGTGTTGAAAAGTGCATGAGCAGTGAATGAATATATGGGAAGTGTACCTTCCACCACGGATGGCGATGCTTGTGCATCATTCCTTGTTAGAGCAAAATCTCTTCCCTAGTTCCTCTGGTTTTGCTGCACATTCTGCTGAGTATGAGCCTTCTGCTGGGGAGCATTTGATTGTTGCGAGGCATTAACTCGAACTTTGTGGTTTCCTTTTGGTGCTCGCTCTGTTATCGATTGATTCCTTAAATTTGGACAATCTCTCTGGAAATGTCTAGGTTGACAACACTCATAATATCCACGATGAAATTTGCAATATCTGAAGTGATGATTGCCACATCTGTGGCAGACTACTGACTTGTTTGGCTAGTTTGCTCGATCATGACAAATGGGAAATTTTATTGTTGCTGACCTCCCGAGCTGATTTGATGCTGACTTGTCAGTTGTGGGGCCTCCTTCAGTCCGTGGGCATTTAGCTGAGCTCTGCTTCTTATTGTGAAACTCCTGATACTCTAGCTGGTCTTTCTCAATTTCAAATATAGTCTGCACCAGTTTGTATAGTTTCTAATCCTGAGAGCTACTAGTTCCCCTATGATATTTTCCCTAAGTCCCATTTGAAACTTCTTAGTCTTATCAGATTCTTTAGCTACCAGATGTGGAGCGAACCTTAATAGTTAAGTAAATTTAGCCTCATACTCTTATACTGTCATGTTGTTTTGCTGCAACTCTTGAAATTTGATAGCCCACTGATCCTTAACATTCTCTGGGATATACTTCTTATTCATAAGTTCTACAAATCTACCCCAAACAAATTGTCTCTCGGCAGCCCTTTCTAGTCTTAGGGTTGGCCTCCACCAATGTTCAGCTTCTCTGAACATGAAAGCGGCAAATTACACCTATTTCTCCTTCATACAGTTTAAGAGTGTAAATATCTTCTCTATCTGCAAAATCCAATCCTCTACCCCAAAGGGTCAGTGGGACCTAAAAAGTTGGAGCTGTGAGCTTCCGGAAATGTTCGAGGGCTGAGATAGCAAGTGCCAGTTGGTTGCTGTCTTGGTAGAAAGTCTATTCTTTCATTAGTGGACTCATTACAACTTCAGTCATTACAATAAACTCAACAAAAAAAAACAAAATATTACAACTCTCTTAAAACATACACACAACAGATGTTTATCATCCACTGTTTGCGTGAAATCTTTGCTTGTACCTGGATTTATCCGTGGACCACCGACTGATCAGATCCAATATAGATTTCGTTGCCTCGCAAAGGAGACAAAAAACTAAAGTAACTATCTCGACAAATTGAGATAATCACTCTTCTTGAGAATCGCAGCTAGGTATGATCTTAAGAAAATGGATGATCTGATGCAAATCTCTCGAACTCTTCCTTTTTATGCTGAATAGCTCGCCGAGATCTCTTTCTCCTCTTTGAAATTCATGCTCCTTAATCTTCAGTTCGACAGGGCTTCGTCGATACTCAAGAATTCTGGATCTGTGTGAATGAAGGCCCTAGGCTGTATTTATAGGTTTCAGAAGCTCGGGTTTTAGATAAGAACTGCCGATTTGATCATCCTCAGTTATAACCACTTAACCTCCTTCCAAGATAGCTTCAGATCAGTTGGATCATAATCTACCAAAATCCTGGTAGTTAATAGTCAAGAAATAGTGAGAAATAGTATTTTCAAGCCTGAGACACTCTCTGTGTCTCGGCCCTGGCCGAGACACAATTTGTATTGTGTCTCGGCTCTTGTCAAGACACACATTATGTCTCGGCCTTGTTTTGGCTCTAACTTTCACGTTCGATCTCAGAATGAGGTGATCTAAGATACATTGGAAAGCCGAAGAAGAGATCTAGAATCTTACATAGGTGAATTATATATAGATTGGACAAGACACGAGTGGCACTTTACCTTTCATGAGTGAGACGTAACTTCCGATCAGACCGTCTCTTTGTTATTCTATTGTCCCATTGATTTATAAGCTTTGTCGACTCACTTCATACGTTTATCGAAATTAAATAATCCTTATTAACTTGGATAATTATGTTCATCATCTTCTCTTCGTCTTGAACGGTGTGTGGGAACCCATAGGTAATTTTTGATGCCTACAGATACCCTCTCCAAAGTGTTTTAGTCTTGTTTCATTTGTAGAAGTGTCTGAAATAGTTTGGATGTGATAGACCCAACCTTTAGTTAGCGTAAAAAGACATATAATTAGCTTAAGTTCTTAACTTTTATGATTTTTAGTCTATTCAGTATTTTGTCGAATAGCTAAAATTCTTCCAGCGTTGCGTTTATCGTCTGACTGTTGTCGAAGTCTTGAATTAAAACTGGTGCGTTGATTTATGATTTTAGCTCATGTTGTTAAGTCGACATTTGAACTGACTATCTTTGTCAGGAATTCATATCTAAAATACGGTTGAAATTCTTGGGATCATCCTTTGTTGTGGAGTCGATCTGAGCCTTGTTTTGTCTAAAAATTGTCAACGCATTGTCCTTCATCACAATGTGTTGACTGGCATTGACTTTTCCTTGCTACGTGTTGACCAGTGTTGACCTTCATTATAATGCGTTGACCGGCATTGACTTACGACTACGCTTTGATCAGCATTGACCTTCATCATAACACGTTGACTGACATAGACTTACGGCTATGCTTCGACCAGCATTGACCGTCATCATAACGCGTTAATCGGCATTGACCTTAGTCGCAATGTGTTGACCTTCGTTGCAACATGTTGATCGGCATTGACTTTCATCGTAACTCACTGACTAGTGTTGACCTTCATCGTAACGCGTTGATCGACGTTGACCTTCATCGCAGCGTGTTGATCAGTGTAGACTTACGGCTATGCTTTGATCAAAATTGACCGTTATCATAATGTGTTGACTGGCATTGACCTTCGTCATAACGTATTGACCAACGTTAACCTTCGTTGCAACGTGTTGACTGGTGTTGATTTTCATCACAATGCATTGACCGGCATTAACCTTCATCGTATCACGTTGACCAGCATTACCCTTCATCACAACGTGTTGAACAGCGTTAACCTTCATTGCAATGCGTTGACCGACGTTGGCCTAAGGCTACACGTTGACCTATGTAAACACAGTTTATACTCATACGTTAACTGAAGTCTACACAGTTTAGGCTCTTAAAGCGTTAGAGCAGGGAGAACCAATTTATACTCATATACTTTTGGGAGCTTTAGGAATCAGTTTAACCCCATGTACCCGTTGGAGGTAGCCATTCTCATTCGGCTTCTTTTAGCGTTATGATGCTGACATCCACCAAGCCTTGAATGTTTTTTAGCATAATACAAGTCTTAGTGGGGTGATGGACCCTCTTGTGGTACACACAGTACTTAAGATCCGAAATCTTGTTTGCTTCCTCTTGATTTGTAATTGGTGGTAGCTTGATCTTATTATTGGCGAGGACGTATTTGAAGATGGTTGGAACTTCGTCATCTTCGAAAGAATACTCCTCTTAGAACTTCAAATTAAGAGTCCCTTGTTGCCTCCAAGGTGGCTGTTAATGAATATCGTTAGCAGTTGTAGGCATTTTAGTCGTCGGTTGGCCCCTCTCGAACTCCTTTCTTTTGAGGAAACGCTCGACCTGTTCTCTATGTAGTTTTAATTCCTTTTAGGTGGTTGATGGGACAACCCCATGACTTCGAGGATATCGATAGAGAGATTGTTGTGGTATGTCTGCAAGATAAACTCCTCTGAGATAGGATCCCTGCAATTCATTGCCTTGTTACAAAAGCATTTGACAAAACTATCAACTGATTCACCGTCCTTCTACTTCTCATACAGAAGAGCTCTAATCGATACTTTGGTGTCACCATCAAAGAATTTGTTAAGGAACGAGCTTTCCATGTCGTCCCAGTAATTAATGCTCCCCGGCTTGAGACGTCGATACTAATCGAAGGCCGCCCCGTGAAGGGTGCCCATGAATGACCGAATCATCTGGGGTTCATTCCCAGAGATCACTCCTAAGTGGAACTTAAAATAAATTAGGTGCTGAATGAGTGAACCTTTCCCGTCAAACGACGTTAAGTTAATTAGATTGAACTTCACAGGTACGGAATTGAATCCCACTCTCTTGGATATTGGCACATAATGCCCGTTCTCCTCACTTCTTGAGCGGACATTAATGCATTGACCTTATTCTCCAGATCTTTCATCATCTCGTCATCGTCTACATCTTCATTCGAAGGACATTAAGGAGAATGAGTTAGATCACCCGTAGTGTTTTTATTTTTAGGAGGTGCATTTGAACCACCCCTAGTGTTATTGAGGGGTGCGATTGGACCACTCCCAGTATTTTTGGGGGGTGCATCATCCATGATGACTTCGTCCACTTCTGGATTGTTATCAAGTGTGATGTTCTAGGTGCGGTGGCTGGATTCAGCTTGCTGATTTGATAAAACTTGGAGCTGCTGGTCATGTAACTCCCTCACCCATTACATGTTCAGCTCCATTTGTATGTTCATTTCAGCTCTAAGCTCTTCTCACTGCCGAGCTAAAGTCTCTTGAAGCATTTGAGCCACTAGATCTGGGGTGATCTTGAACGACTCCCTTGCTTCCCCCATGCTACATATTATGTCATTGGAGGCACTTGCAGAATACGTATCTGAGGGCTCATCATCTAAAGTGACTACAGAGCAAGTGTCTGGTTGCTTGTTATCTGAAGACAGTCCTTTGTGCATCCTCAGATAATCCCCATGTCTGATGGCTTCTAACTGGAGCCGAGATACTCATTGGGCAATTCCTAGACTGACTTTTCCTCCCAGGCTAAAGTCAGAATTAGGATCATTCGAGTGCCATATTGATTTTCCTTTGTCAACCATGTTGATGGTGACTTCAGGAAATTCATTATCCTGAATAGTGGATTTTCTCTCGTGGAAGTATTTTGGCTTGGACTTTGATGCTTCAGTAGCAATCTTCTTGAGTATCAAGACCCTTTGTAAAATGGTCTTGGGGTAGCTACATTTTGATAATATCACGCTGATAAGCCTCCCACATGGACAGTGAGAGTTAGTTTCTTGGACATTATTCTTTTGGGATTTGTTCACACCCCTAGCCTGATGGTGCAGCTCATTGGAGCAACCCATCGCTTGTTGGTGTGATACCCTAAATATAACGTTGTCTTTTGACGAACACATTTTCTTTTGGGGATGAAGAGCTTGTTGACATTCTCAGGATGATTCATTGTTGCCTTTGAATGATCCAAGGTCACATTAGGATTCACACATTTAGAACCACCCCCTTGCGAGCATGAGATCTTAATGGGCTCCTGGGTTCCAATACGAACCCCCAGGCAATGAATGTCAGGAGTTCTCTTGTGCACGGCACACGAACACATACAATAAGGTGCCCCGGTTTGTTTGGAGGTGGTGGAATACCTTTAAGCAGCCTTTGGCTTGACGGGAGTGTTTGTACGACCCCCAGCTTGAGGAACTACTCAGGTTTTATTCACTAGAGCTTTGCCTTGATCTTCGTGTAGAGGACCTAGGCGATCTTTCATTAGAATTTTAAATTTTGACAGATGAACACTTTTGAGGGCTTCGCCGGAGGTGCGGGAGCAAGACGAGCGGTCTCGGAGGCTGACAGAGGCTTGGAAATGCCTGTAGGGCTTGAATCAGGCGCGAGACACGAGTTGTGTCTCGTCCTAAGCGAAAGCATTTCAGCTGTTTTTGGTGATGTTTTCGCCTTTGGCACCCAGACTCATTTAGATTTTGGTGATTGTTTGACCACCTCTTTCCTCTTCATGCCTTGTAACTTTCGCACAAAGGCACGCCCGCGTGCAACACATGAACGTCACTTTTGGATGTGCTCCTTCAAGGTTGAATGATTCCTTTTGACAAGGATCTATTCTTCCATCAATAGCTTGGAGGATTTGTCAGTAACTTGCCATTGAGTCTGCTGGATTAAATGACACTTTCCTAGACTTCAAGTCTGCGTAATAGCAAACTCCATCGACTTATTCTAATGCTTTGGTAATTTGACGAGCTTGGCGTTGGCGTCGCCTCTGACGAGCCCTCTTTGTCAGAGTTGGTGTACCTTGATTGGATAACTTCTTGATTGGAGAGGAGTTGTGGTGAGCATAGTTATTTGTAGCCTTCATCGATGAATACGCCTCCTTCAAAGACGAGATATTTTCGCACTTGTAGGGAGAGGAGAATTTTGATGAAGACAATGAGAAATATTCCTCGAATTTAGCTTCGTCGAACTCGTACTCGACCTCTGAATCAACCTGGATGAGACTGTTGGCTCCCACTGTGGTCGCCAGCGTGTTTTGTTGGAAAGTTGATTCTTTCATTAGTGGCTCCTTACAATTTCAGTTGTTACAATGAACTCAATAAAAATAAAAATAAAATATTACAACTCTCTTAAAACACACACAACAGACATTTATCACCCGCTATTTTCGTAGGATATTTGCCTGTGTTGGGGTTTATCCATAGACCACCGAGTGATCAGATCTAATATAGATTTCATTGCCTCACAAAGGAGAGAAGAAGCTGAAGTAACTATCTTGGCAAAGCGAGATAATCACTCTTCTCGAGAATCGTAGCTAGGTACGATCTCAAGGAAATGGATGAACGGATGCAAATCTCTCGAACTCTTCCTCTTTATACTGAATAGCTCACCGAGATCTCTTTCTCCTCTCTGAAATTCATGCTCCTTACTCTTTAGTTCGACAGGGCTTTGCTGATGCTCAAGAATTCTGGATCTGTATGAATGAAGGCCCTTGGGCTGTATTTATAGGCTTTAGAAGCTTAGTTTTTGGATAAGAACTGCCAATTTGATCTCATCCTCACTTGGAACCACTTAACCATGTTTTAAGATAGCTTTAGATCAGTTGGATCATAATCTACCAAAATCCTAACGGTTAACGGTGAAGAAATGGTGAAAAATAGTATTTTTGGGCCTAAGACACTCTCTTTGTCTCGGCCTGGCCGAGACACAATCTGTGTCTCGGTTGGCCGAGACACAAAGTGTGTCTTGGCTGGCCGAGACACACATTGTGTCTCAGTCTTATTTTAGCTCTAACTTTCATATCTGATCTTGTAATAAGGTGATCTAAGAGTTTTTGGAAAGCTGATGAAGATATATACAATTTTTATCTTTTGAGTTTCTTCAGATTCGAATTGAATTATGACCAAAATGTGTGAGATATCATTGGTATCCTGCAGGTGTTAAACAGCATAGACTGTCTCAGTTGTTTTAGCTTTAACTTTCACATATGATCACAAAATAAGGTGATCTAAGATGCATTGGAAATATAATGAAGAGATCTACAACTTTAGTCTTTTGAGCTTCTTCAGATTCAAATCGTATCATGGCCAAAACAGCTCTATCAGGCCCGAGACACACATTGTGTCTCGGCCTTGTTTTGGCTCTAACTTTCACGTCCAATCTCAGAATAAGATGATACAAGATGCATTAAAAATCTGAAGAAGAGATCTATAACTTCCCATAGGTGAATCATACATGGAGTGGACAAAACATGAGTAGTTCTTCACCTTTCATGAGTGAGATGTAACTCCCGATCGGGTCGTCTCTTTGTTATTCTGCTATCTCATTGATTCGTAAGCTTCGTCGACTCGCTTCATATGATTGTCAGTGTCAGATAATCCTCCTTAACTTGAATAATGATGGTCATCATCTTTTCTCTATCTCGAGCTACATACGGGAACATATATGTAATTTTTTACGCCTATAGTTACCTCTAGGATTGATACACTACTCGAGAATCTCTGCCAATCATTCTAAGGGATCTTGCATTAATTCTATATAATCAATAGGTCATTTTCTGGTGTTCCTTCTTACATCGGTAGGATCAGAAGATCCTTCTTGCAAATTCTCCATGTATTATCCTTCCTCATGTTGGGTCTGATTTGCTCTTGTTCTCACCATTGTCAATATTAAAATATCGCAAAGACTCAGATTTTGTAGATTACTCATAGTATTTAGACTAAAATATTTCTGTTGCTCACATGATATATAATGAACATTAATAATCAACATAGAGTACTAATCCAACAAAAGCTTCTTCATTGATATAATATTAGCATACATACATCTTCATCATTACTAGAGTTCTACAAAAGTAAATTACTCCACTACATAGACATCATTACTAGAGTTCTCCAAAAGTACAATAATCCATATCTAAGATATAGGTCAAAATATACAATTCCAAAATACACAACACTGGGTGTCCACCCAAAAGCCACCCAAAAGCCAAAAGTAAGTAGGTTCATAAAGTTAGTGATCCAATGGGTCAACTTTAAGAAGAGGTGGAAGAGCTGCTTGAAGTACACTCAGTATCAGAGTCCTCACTAGGCTGGGGCGCACTACCAGCTAGGCTAATCTCCTCCTGCTCATCGTCTTTAGCAGGATCCTCGACCATCAGCTTACCCTCTCATGCCCAATCCTCATCCATGTCAAGCTCCCATCCAAGTGGAATTTCCTCTAGGATCTCATCAAGTAGGGACTCTTGCGCCACCTCAAACTCCCACTCCATGGACTCCTCCTCCGGATCCTCATCCTCCATAGGGTCCTCCTTTGGGTCCTCCTCCTTAGGGTCCTCCTATAGGTCCTCCTCCTCTGGGTCATCCTCCTTGGGGTCCTCCTTTATAAGGTCCTCCTCCTGTAACTTGGCCCTCTGGGAAAATCACCCGCTGCTATAATAGCCAATCAGGGAGTAATCCACTCTCTCCCCAAATATCTCCTCCAGATCAATCTCCTCAGAGTTGATCTCTCAATCCTCTGAACATGTTGACCACACCTCCCTATTGCTAATGGATCATTCCATCCTCAAAACACTCGAGTCATAATCTGGCATTCCTATCAAAAGTCATCTATCAACATCTAAGGGTACTGAACCAATCTAACAGAAATATGGATATTACAAGAATGTCATAGGAAGATAATCCCTCCATGACTAGTGTTTAACACCGACTCAAACCATCCCTAAGTTCCCTTGGTATTCTATGTAACACTCTTAGGGTGTCAACCTGTGCTCCGATATCACGTTGTAACGTTTTTGGAGGTACATGAAAATAGGGCATGACCATCCGTAAAAAAGGAGTGTTGACCTGCTTAATTTTTTCATGTACACTCTAATATATATGTACAATAATACCGAAGAGTGAAATAAATCAGTGAAAATATGTACAACACTCAGAATCCTAACGCTGACAACAAAGTCCACAGAATACTAGAATAGTATAAAACTAAAGGGAACAACAATACATTACAACTTTGATAATAACTACAATGCACATTAATACATGTTCGATAAGTCTAAAGTACTACATAAGTAAATATGAATTAACTCCTACTATGATTCCTTTGGAGCTAATCTTCTATGTTGGGGTTTGTAATCCCCTTGCCCTCACTAATTGTATGTCTTGCGAATGGATACAGAAACAATAATGGTGAGCCTAAGACCCAATAGGCAACCATAAAAATATCGGGTACAACATAATGAGATGAATGAAAGTAATCATAGATATTTGAACTTGAATGAAGGGATCTCAACATTAAATTACCATAATTATATTATGATCATTGATCAAAATGAAATAACATGTTAAATAATCAAGGTCTATTATTCAGGATTCCAAACTCCTCAATCATAGGATAATCAATAAATTGTGCATGCCTTAATACACCCATCGATGAGCATCCTCACACAGGTCATTGTCCCCACTGGGATCGTTACTATTACCACCCACCAGTTAAGCTTACTTCAAACAAGGCATAATCCATGAATATAGATGTTCGGGTCAAAAACCGTTTTCTTTATTGTGGGACTCATTACAACTTCAGTCATTATAATGATTCAAAAGGAAGGACTTTTTATAAGCCTCCTTACATAATGCAAATAAAAAGATTATAATTTTCTTGAGAACACACGCAGATAGATTGTTTATCAGTCTTCTACTTGCGTGAGATCTTTGCCGGTGCCAGGGTTTATCCGTGGGCCATCGACTGATCAAATCTGAATAAAAATTTTGTTGTTTTGTAAAGAAGACAAGAAATTAAAGTGTCTATCTAGGCAACAACGAGATAATCACTCTTCTCGAGAATTGTAGCTAGGTACGATATCAAGGAAAACGGATGAATAGGATGTAGATCTTTTAAACTCTTCTCCTCCTTGTGCTGAAGAACATGCCAAAATCCCTTCCTCCTCTCTAAAATTCGTGCTCCTTACTCTTTAATATGATAGGGCTTTTTCGAGGCTTGAGAATTCCAGATCTGTGTAAATGAAGGCCTTAGGGCCATATTTATAGGCTTCAGAAGCTTTGTTTTCGGATAAGAATGGCCAATTTACTCTTATCTTCAGTTGTAACCACTTAATCATGTTCCAATATAGCTTCAAATCAGTTGGAGAGGTTTTGGACTGAAGAAATCCTAAAATCTTATCGAAAAATTGGTTTTCAGGTGGTTAACGGATGAAAAACAACCTTTCTGGGTGTGAGACACATCTTGTGTCTTGGCCAAGGCCGAGACACAAAGTGTTTCTTGGTCATAGGCTGAGACATAACTGGTGTCACTCTGTTGTTTTATCTCTGCCTATATCATCTGACCTTGGAATGAAGTGATCAAAGATGCGTTGGAAAGCTAATGAAGATAGCTACAACTTTTTTTTTTTGAGCTTCTTCAAATTCGAATCAAATTATGGCCAAAATGTGTTAGACATCATTGGTGTCCTGAAGGTGTGAAATAGCCTGGACTATCTTGGTTGTTTTCGATCTAACTTTCGCGTACTATCTCGGAATGAGGTGATCCAAGATGCATTAGAAATATAACAAAGATATCTATATCTTTTATATTTTGAGCTTCTTTAGATTTGAAAAAAATCATGATCCAAATAGCTCTATCAGGAGCGAGATAGACTTTGTGTCTCGGCCTTGGAGCTAGAATTGAGTGAGAGACACAACTGGTGTCTCTTGTCAGGTAGAGGTCACTAGCATTTTTAGGTGTGAGACATACTTTGTTTCTCGGCCTTGGCCGAGACATGTTTTGTGTCTCGGCTTTGGCCGAGACACGTCGTGTGCCCCGGTTGTGCACCTTGACTTGTTTTTCACGTAATTCCTTGGTTCGATCTCGGAATGATACGATTCAAAGTGTGTTGGAAAACTGGAGAGGAGATCTACAATCTTCTATGAGTAAATCATGTGTGGAGTGGATAAGACATGAGTGACACTTCATCTTTCATGAGTGAACCATAACTACCGATCGGATCGTCTCTTTGTTATTTCACCATCCCGTTGATTCGTACACTTCATTGACTTGCTTCATGCACTCATCAATGTTAAATAATCCCCTTTAACTTAGATAATGATGCTCATCATCTTCTGTCTCGGGCTACATGTGGGAACCTATAGGCAATTTTTGACGCCTATAATAGACTATCAATCATCAACAAAGAAAAGAATACTATCATTCTCAATAATCGAATCATTGAAGCAAGTCTAATTGCTACAATATAATCATTTAAAGAATATCAAAGTTAAAAAAACTAAAACGAAGAGCATTAGGATAGCAATGGTTAAACAATTAACACGGAGCCCACACATAATGTGAATCAAATAGGAATATTACAAAAGTGATAAGATATACAACTTAGCATGGGAAAACTAACTCACAGGAACTTTAAGAAAATAATCAATCAAACTCTCAAAGAATTGAGAGGAGGCAATGAAAGGTTACCTACTGATTATGCCGGGTTCCTCTTTACCAATGAATGAATCCAAGATTCTATGTCCTATATACACATACATGTATCTATATGAGATTCTAACTATGTTTATTATTACTATTATTATTATTATTATTATTATTTCTTTTAACTTATAACTCATATCATGGTATATGCTACACTCTAGAAGGTAACATCTAATACCTATAATATGCACAACAGCACAAGTAGTGTACATGTAGCAGTTTGAGATGAATGGATGGTAAAACAATCGATACCCAAAATGCATGAAACTAGTGTCATATGACTCTAATATGAGTTTACTTTTAGAAAATATAAAATTTACATCAATGCATGGCATATAGTGAGATTTTTTTTCTCTAAACAATCTACACTTATCAAAACTGCAATAGAAAAATAGTGGTTGCTTTCTGGAATCGTTAATTTCTTTCGAGTACTTAACATTATATAAATGAGCTCATATTTTGTATACAAGTGATATGATAGATTAGCTTACAATTCCCATGAGTTTTATCAAATTATCATTTTTTAATGCAAGTTATATTCAAAATAACACAAGGGGGCAGACTGGAATACCAGTACATATGCAATCTCTTAGAACTACGATTAGCCTTACCAAATATTGTTACAATTAATTTAAGCTTGAGCCAATAGAAAGATGATTGAGTCTAATTCAGGGAAAAGAAAGAATTTCATGCATGCATGGTATATATTGAGAGTTATACTCTCTACAATAAATATAACTTAGGCAAACTATTTTAGACACATGCATTAAGTTTAACTATAGTTTCAAACTAGTAAATGATCTTAGAATTAAACTAACGAGGTCTCAAATGAAATCTACATAAATAGAGTTTCTAAAATAAAAAGAATGTATGCATTTAGATATATATAGAGAAAGTTATGTTCTTTTTACTAGTAGGGTATCTTGCTGGAATTTCTGTACGAAATTCAGTTTCAAAGAAAAACTGACATTCAAGCCCTAAAATGTTACACGTAAGGCCCCAAGTATATTATAACTATAATTATTAATTTAACTCAGTTCTATCTGATGGAATGGATAATTTTTTGGAGTTTATACCTTAGAGCCCTCTTTCCTCCCTTTCTAAGCTCAATGGACCCTTTCTTGACTATCTTTGAGCACCCTCTTCTTCTACAAGGAAAGCAACGAGTTTAAGGGTGAATGAAATGAATAAAAATGAGGGAATGAAGGAGGGTTGCTGCTATCTAGAGGGATGGCCAGATCTACAATGAGAGAAAGTATGAAATGATGGGATTCTCTTGGAAGAATAAGTGATGGGAAGCGTTGAGTGTTTGACTAGTTTTTTCTTTTCTCCATGCACAAATTTCTTGCAATTATGAGCTTTTTGAGGTTTTAAATTGTAAAATCCTCCCACTAACATGACTGACCAAATTAAATAAATATGTTAATTAGAGAGTTTGAAAATAGATATTTAACAATTGGGTTATCTCTAATCAAAGTTTAAAACCTGGTGGGTTTAGGTTTACATGCTAGGTTTATATGCATGTTATGACTTAGTTAACTCGATTATAAAATGAGAACTAGCTAAGTTAGAATCCTCATACTAGAAGATTATATGAAATATAAGGAAGAAAAGGATTTACTGATTTATGGACATGTATCGGTAACGGTATCAATCATATGAACAGGTATCAGTAACGGTATCTGATCACCGGAAGGGGAAAAAGGTTTGTGATGTTACACCCAAGACTAAAAGTGGCTTATCTATGAAGGCATTTTTAGTAACACACGAAATGGTAGGACAACCTGGATTCTTATATTTTAAAGGTATGGGCTTTGAGAGCATATCACCGATATTAGCCGCAAGGTAGACATTCTTCGAAATATTTATTGTTCTCTGCTTAGTGCACAAATCTTTCAAAAATTTTATATAAGAAGAGATTTGTTCATTACATCTAATAGAGTAATGTTGACCTTAACCTGCTTGAAATTCTAGGATTTTCTCCTCCTGATGGGAGTTGTTTCTAGGCCTGAGTCTATCTAGGAAGGGAGCAACTTGTTTAAACCTATCAAAATTAGGCTCGGGTTCGAGTCAGGCTCTTGGTCATCAGAAGGGGGTGATTACTGAATAGAGTTATCAGAAGGAGAGAGAATTTATTCAGGTTTAAGAGTTTCACTAAGAGACATGCTAATGTGATTATCGACCTACTTTCCTAACCGTAGTGAATGGATTGCATTTACTTGAGCTTGGCAGGTTAAACTTGTTTGAGTGTCCTCAGAGTTAGGCACAGGTTGACTCAAAAATTTTCTTTTCTCTCTAACTCATAGCACTAGCTAGTTGCCTGAGTTAGATTTCTAACCAAGCTATGGCTTGGGTGTTGGAGTTGAGCATTTGTCCGGTTGATTGCATAAATGAATTCAAAGTGTTGGATGTTTGAGTCAACAAGTTTGTGGTCTGTGTAGAGGCTTTAATAATGGTCTCCAAACCCATTTCTAAAACATTGAGACATTTATCATGATGAGAACTTGAAGGAATATGATTTACAAATTGATGGTGGGGAGACTAATTTGGATATGGCAGATTTGGTTGTTGAAAATTATTTTGGGAACTGAAAGGAACTGTATCACCCTTAGAAAATTGATTCGATCAAATGAGTCACTCATGGTGTAGCTTGGAAGTTTTAATGTCCAGAGTAGCTTCCCTGATTCCATGTAAATTTTGGATGATTTCTCCAACCTGGATTGTAGGTTGGAGAAAATGGGTCATTCACAAGACGCTAGAAAGTAGCGTTTACCTGACTTAGTGGTTGGTCGTTTCCTAGGAGGGGACATTATTCTAGATCATAAGTTGGAAAAAGACAGTTGTGAGAACCTTAGGTAAAAACTTAATTGATTTGAGCTAGATCTCATTCCTTAATTTCTAAGGTTTCTAACATGCATATAATTGTAGCCATCTTTGCTTCAGAGGCAATGCTTGATTCTAAGAAAAGACCACTAAATTTAAGTTAGAGAACCGATGAAACTCTTTAATCATAGTGTTCCCACAACATGGTTTTCTCAGATAAACTCTCTAAATATTTTTGAATTTCATCGACATTTTTCTTCATGAAATTCCCTTGGCACATCGATTCTAAGAAAGTTTTTGAAGAATAATCCAATCCTTCATAGATGATTTAGCATAATCACCACTTTTCTAGACTGTAATGAGGACAGTGGATAAGAAGCTTAAACTTGTTAAAATACTTCTAGAATGACTCTTCTGGGACTATCTTAAAGTTCTAAATGTTGTTTCTCAGCTTAACTATTTTGTGGATAGGGAAAAAATTCAAAGAAATGGTAACAAATTCATCCTAAGTTATGATAGAATTTGTGGGTAAGCTATACAAGTATTTCTTAGCTTTGTCCTTAAGAGCAAAAGGAATAAATCTAAGCTTAATCGCATCCTTAGATAGTTTTCTAATCTTAATTATAATCTTCCTTAAAGTTGGAGATAAAAATATAAGTGTATTGTGTTTCATTTCTTAAGAATTTTGGAAGCATGTTTATGTAATGTATTATAAGCTCAAAATTAGTTCCATTGACCTCGGGTAGCTTAATGAAAGATCAGATTACATTTCTAGTTGGGTAACACATATCTTGAAGAACCGGTGGATTAGCCATTTCATTGGTCTCAAAAGATGGTTCCACATGAATTAGACGATTGGTATTATTCCTGACCCAAATTTGCATACACTTAAACAAATTCTTTTTAAAAATTCTAAGAAAAATAAATGTCATTTTTTTAAGAAAAAGCCAAAAGTTCTAAAAGAAAATTAGAAAAATGAAAAAGGATAACAGAAAACCTAACTAAAACAAATCAAGAGCAATCACTTGTGTCAATCACTTTTAAATTCTAGGGTAAAGTCTAAACTCAACTAGACCAACTCCTAACTAAAAACTTCCGTAGTAAAAAGATTGAAGTTTACTCTAACAGTTAGCCAGGTAAAGATAGTACTAAAGGGGGATCAAAGATCAATTAAGTATCTCGTTCCTTGTGGAGCGCATTTCGCAACCCTAAACCTTACCTTAGACACCAACTGATTTATTTAAACTAAAACGGTTTATTTAAGAATTTCTTATTCCTTAATGAGCTGGAGCTCTTAGGAGTCAACGTCTAATGAGTTTTAAAAGGCTTGGGTATGTGTAGTAAGAAATTAGTAATTTGTGGGTTAAAAAAAGGATGTTAAAATCCCTCACTTAATTTTGATTAGAGGGTTTTTGCCCTTAAGAATATTTTCAAATGTGTGTCAAGTCAAAATTCTCAAATCACTTGGTGAATTCCTACTAACTATATGCAATGTAACCCTAGAAATTAAAAGCAACTACAAAAGGATACAAAAAGTAAATCTTTTTATTTTTTAATTAGGGTTAACAATCAAACAAATGTGAGAAAGAGAGCTCTTACTTGAGTTTATTATCTTGTTAGTAAATATTCAAGTGGAGGATGAATTTTATTAGGATTAACAAAAGTAAAAAAATTATTTTTAGATCCTAATTGTCTCTAATTGTGAGAAACTAACTAAAATGGGTAGAACTGAAAATACTAGAAAGAGGAGTTATCCAAAAGCAATAGGGTCCTAGCCTCTTGAAGACAATTCTTCAATCCTTGAAACTTCAATCATTGATCTTCAATTCTAAAAGTGGTTCTTTCACAAGAAAACACAAAAACTAAAGAACCAAAATAGAAAAGTTCTAATTACAAGCACATATCCTGGTAACGGCGCTAAAAACTTGGTAGGGTAATAAATGATAAATAAAGTTGTAAGCACACAACTATCAAGTTATAGTGTAGAAAAATATCAAATCTCATGACGATGGTGTTGTAAGAATTAATTAAAATTGGTTCTTAAGTTGTGTGTGTGACAATTAGAAGTGTTAAAAGTGCTAGTGGAGAGTGGATGCGACTATATGTAAATGAAAACAAAACTAGATTGAGAGTGGAGAAAAAAAGATGAAGAAAATAATGGAATATAAAATCAAAAAATAAATAAGAGAAAAAACTCATGGATAAAGAGAAAAATCAAGAAAGTAAAAGATGGATGATTGAATTAAAGATATGAGAAATCTAGAATTGAATCCACTAGCCAATTTCATTTATAGATTATGAACTATTATCTTTTTATCACATTTTACTTTAGATTTATTAAGCATAGACTATCAAACCACTCAAGAAAAGCATAACATATTAAATTATCATCCAAGTAAAATTATCATTCATGCAAAGAATAACAACTAGATTGTAATTCTAGAATAGACAAGCATAACCTACCAAACCACTCAAAATAAAACATAGATTATCAAATTCTTCTTCTACCAATTAGTTTTCTAGTTGATTATCCTAAACTTGATCATTTTAAGCACAATAGAATAATTCACAAATTATGAATGAAATCAAGCTAGTTTCATACAATTATAAAATTCTTACAATAACTAGTTCCACATTTTTGAAAATAAAAAAGGAAAAATCAGAGAGAATAAAAAATAAAAATGAAAATAAAAATTAATTCAAAAGAGGGTTCAAGCCTCTTGGAGAATGAAAATAAAAACTATTTCCTAAGAGGGTTCTAGCCTCTTGGAGAATGAAAGGAAAAGAACTAATTCTCAAGAGAGTTCTAGTCTATTGGAGAATGAGAGGAAAAAAATAAAAATAAAAACTAATTCCTAAAGGGTTCTAGCCTTGTCGAGAATGAGAGAAAAAGAATGAAAATAATACAAGAAAATAAAATCTAAACTATGTAAGAAAAAAAATCTATACTAAAAATATAAGAAAGACGTGAAAGTAACTCTACTCTACAAAGCATTAAAATAAATCTAAAACAAGAGGGTTCTAGCCCCTTGAATATGTAAAATAAGAAAAAATTATTACAAGGAAATGAAAGATAAAAGAGAAAATTTACATAACAAGAGAGTTCTGGTATCTTGATGAAGGAAAATCTTCATCTTCATCTCATATTCATCTTAATCATCAAACAAAGAGAAGAAAGAAAAATATGAAGAGGTGAGAAAATTATTTTATTAATTGGAACAAAGTTACAATTTTAGAAAGTCTTCTCAATTAAGAGTAACCCTCCTCTCCAAATAGAATTATTATAAAAAATTTCACTCTCAAACCCCTCACCCTCTACCCCACTTATAGCCTACAGTAATGAATAAGAACCATTGTATATTACTTAGAGATCAATGATTAAATTTCAGCCATAAACAGTTTCTGTTACGAACTAATCGGTTGGCAGACCGATTGGCCAATCAGTTAGCCGACTGATTAGTTTGCAACATATTTAATTTTTTGTGATTTCTTAACCTGGTTTCTTTTTGGATCCTTAAATTTTCTTGGGCCTTCTTCTGTCTTTATATTTGGGCTTCAATAAATGGTAGAAAATCATGGAGTTTGATTCTTTTGGGCTTTTATTCATTAATCCTTCATTAACCTACAAATTAAGATAAAACACGTTTATTAGTGATATTTTTATTTAAATAAAATAGATAATGAGTGTGTAAAATATGATAAAAATATAATTATCAAATAATCTTAGTAAATCCAACCCCCATTGAGCGAAAGGGATTGAATTGATGAGATGGGTGAGTTCAGCTGCCCGAGCTCTTGACTGTTTAAGAAGAGTTGGTAGGCTTTGCACCGAATTGTTTGCTTTTTTAACTCAGTCAAAATGATTAGCCAGTAATAGCTTTGTTTGATGACCTTCTATACTAAAGTTCTATCCTCTATGTGGTTTTTACATATTCCTGTTGGCCTTCTTGTTTTGATGATGTTTAACAAACAATTTACTTCTAATGTTGTTTGTCTAGTATTTACGTTTTCGTATTTATTATAGACAAACAACGTTGTTGGAGGATGGATGGATTACGCCATAACAACGATATCAAATGGAGGTTGGCGGAAATGTCGGTGAATCTCGTGCAATTCAAAGTTAAAGATCAAGTTCAAGCTTCATCCGCAAGTGTACCAAGTCAAGCTTTATTGAAGATCAAGATTGCTTGGGTAATGTAGTTTTAGAGTTTATATTATGTGTGTTAGATACTTTAAGCTCAATATTATACACACACATTATATTGGTTTCATGAATATATATATACACAAGTTTTGGTTTTTATGCATATATATAGTTTCATATATATAAATACATGTGTTTTTGAGTTTTTATGTTTATAATATGAAATCACATAT
>BQKN01000138.1:226372-241950 GCA_022839385.1 Asparagus kiusianus | reverse complement strand
TCAATACAAAAAAGAAAACTACGAAAAAGAAGAGAGAAAAAGAAATATGAAAAGGAAAGAGCAGATAATATTTTTGACGTTCAAGGTATGCTTGCTATATATGTGGGCTTTGATGAAGGCCTGAACAAAAGTAGGGCCTTGGATGGGCCTTTGATAAGAGCCACAAGTCGCAACAAATACTTTCTAGGCTAAACACTTCGGTCGTAGTTGCTTCTATATTTCAGGTTATTTGTATATATGCCCTGTTGAGAGGAGTGGTCGACACCAAAAAATATTTTGTTATTATTTTTTAGTGGTACAAATACACTACTCTACTACAAACTACTACACTCTTTTACAACTACTCACTATTTTTTTTCTTTATTTCTCTCTTTGTTTTCCTTTGCTACTAGGATTGGATCTTGCTTGGGATACTTCATATGCTCATATTTGGCCCCTTATATAGAGTTCTTACACTAGTTAGTGAAGGGATTGGTGGAGACTATTTGGTGGTGGGTGGACACTATTAGGATGATGGCTTGGTAGGTGTGGATAGCTGCTGACTTCTAACACTCCTCCTCAGTAGCGACTTCTCTATCCATAAGTTCAAGAATTCTAACTTCCTTTTCAATGCTTGGATTTCCTCTCCCACTACTTGTCTCCATTCTTCACTCTCGTATGCTTCTTTGAAGGTAGATGGCTCATTCACATCTTTCGTAATGGCCACAATAGCATACTTGGGATTTGGCTTCTTGGGTCTGATTGATCTTTGAAGTTGTTTAGTTGGTTCTTCTTCAATATTCTTTATCTGGCTCGGGCACTTCTCTTCTAATATTATCTGATGAACACCAGTTTTCCATAAATTCTTCTCCTTCAGAGACGTAGGAGAACTTGGTTCTATCTTCTCTAATTGATGTAGTCCTTCTTCTTGACCTGACTCCCCCCAACATCTTATGCAACTGATCCTTTAGATCACTGGAGTATAGGAGTGCAACTTCTTGTGAAGTACACTAAGATGAGGCTTCATCAAACACAATATTCCTTGATGTGTAGCACCGTCTGATTGTGTGATCACAACATCTCCATCATTTTTGATTGTCAAACCCCACAAATATACACTTACAACCTTTTATAGAAATTGATGCGTAAGTGATCAGGCACAAAGACATAACATACATAACCGAAGACTCTGAAATGGCTTACGGTTAGGTTGGTATTCCACAACTTCTGAAATGGTGATATGAACTCCAATTTTAGTTATGGTAGCCGATTGATCACATGTGCCGCAGTCTTCTTATACTCAGCCCAAAAACGTCCTGGCACGTTCTTAGCATGAAGCACGCTTCTGTAAATTTTAGCGAGATGACAATTCTTTCTTTTGGCTACGTCATTCTGTTGTGGAGTATTTGGGTATGTTAGCTATTGTCGAATCTTGTGCTGCTTTAGGTAGTTACAAAACTCCTTCAATGCGTATTCCCCCCGGTTGTCTGTGCGTAGGCAATGAATTTTCTTGCTGAGTTCTCCTTAGACTTCTTCTCGGAATTGCTTGAATTTGGAGAGTGCTTCAGACTTTTCCTTTAGGGAAAAAACCAGACATATCTCGAGTAATTATCGATAAAGGTGATCATGTACCGCATGTTACTTATCGATTCCTGCTTCACTCGTTCGAATACATCTGAGTGCACAAGTTTCAAAGATTCCTTTGCTCTAAATTGTGACTCCTAGTATGGTAATTGATGCGCCTTACCATGCTAACAACCTCTGCATATGGTCCCTCCTTGAATCTCCAAGTATGAAAGACCCTTCAACATTGACTTTTCCATCATAATCTTGAGCTTGTGATAGCTCACATGGCCAAGCCGAGTATGCCATAGATCAGCCGTCTCATTCTTTCTGGCTTTATCTATGTATACCAATTTTACCGATATCACATAGACATATTCTACCTTCCATCCCTCCATGACAGGTTCTCCCGGTGGCTTCAAATTTTGATAGATTTTTACATCTCATGACCCAAATACTACAGAGTTTCTAGAAGATGTTAATTAAAAAAATAGATAGAAGGTTCTTTTTCATACCCGGTATATGGTATACATCTTGTAGTTGTATCCGATTCGGGTTGTAGCGCAGCGTAAATGCAGTCTTTCTGACGTGTGTGATAGGTAATCTTGAATTATTCTCTATCACAACTTCTCGACTGCCTTTATACTCCTTCATGTTGATAAGCTTTCCCTTATCTCCCATCATGTGGTTGGAACAACCAAAATCGACGATCCAATGTTTATTATAGGTGATTTCTTCTCGATATGAAACCGCTACAAATGCAGACTCAGATTCTTCTACAATCGAGGTTAGTGCATGTTTGGTAGGAAAATTTGAAGACGATAATTGAGAATTAAATTTGTATTGTTCTCTCTAACAGGCTCAGAAAGAGAATTAATTACAATTCTCTCGATACAACTTCTTTCTAACTGACCTAAAAAAGAAATTACAAATATTCTCGATTGGTTTCCTGATTTACAAAAGAGAGAAGGGATCGACGGAGATCCTTCCCTTTGTTTAACCTAGGTTCTTCTCGGTATCGATGAGATGCCTCCCTCGAAGCTTGTGCCGAGTTTGCTTCTTATTGACGATCCGACGTTTCACCTCGTTAGAACAAAGTCTATTCCTCTTGGATTTGATTTCATGGAGAAGTAGTGTGGCAAGTTTGAACAGAACTCTTGATGAGTTTAGGAACTCAGAACGAGTTTAAAACTCTATCAAAGAGTTGATTTGAACCGAAAATTGGTTAATAATCCAAGGTCAAAGATCCGAAGCTCTAAGCTCTCTATTGCCGACGAAGATGATCTCCAAGAGCCTCCAAATCTAAAGATCTCAAAAAAAAAATCTGCTTAAGAGATTGCCGATCCCTCTTTTTGTGATATTTTTTAATGCAAAAAGTCGATCCAATTGGAGATTCCGAACTCAGTTGAGTTTTTCGCTATTTATAGGGGATTAAGGGGTGTAAACGGCCCCCTTAATTGGCTCCTAAGTGGGGGAGTGATCCCTTCAAATTGTGAAAAATGATTTTGAAACCGTTCAGCTCGTGTTTGAACGAGTCAAACGCAAGAATTGTGTTCTGGGCACGAATTCTGTGTTCTGGACCTGGAACGCAGAGTTAGGCATGAATTCTGCGTTTTGCATTGAGCCTAAAAATGCAACCACGAACTCTACGTTCTTCATTGAGCCTGAAAACGCAACCACAAACTCTGTGTTTTGAGCCTGGAACGTAGCCACGAACTCTGCGTTTTGAGTCTGAAAACGCAGCCACAAACTCTGCGTTTTGAGTCTGGAACGTAGCCACGAACTTTGTGTTTTGAGTCTAGAATGTAGCAACGAACTTTGGGTTTTGAGTCTGGAACGTAGCCACGAACTCTGCGTTTTGAGCCTAAAAACGCAAACGCAAGTACAAACTCTGCGTTTTAAGCCTGAAAATGCAGCCACGAACTTTGCGTTTTGAGTCTGGAACGCAGCCACGAACTCTGCGTTTTGAATCTGGAATGCAGCCATGAACTCTGCGTTTTGAGCCTAAAAACACAGTAATGAACCATGCGTTTTGAGTTTGGAATGCAGCCACGAACTCTGCGTTTTGAGCTTGAAAACGTAGCGATGAACCCTGCGGTATGTTGTTAGGACGTAGAGATGAACTCTGCTTTTTGACTCTGAAATACAGAGGTGAGCCTCAGGTAAGCTTGACGAGCTTCAGGCTAAGTCCAATGTTCAGACTAAGTCCAGTCTTGCAGACGGATTTCAGAACATAACTTACTGCGAAGAACATGTCATAACTTTCAAACCATAAGTCGGAATTGAACGAATTATATATGAAAATCGACTATCTCGACGAGACAGAGCCGAACAAACCAACCCAAAGGGTTCGGTTTGCCCATCAGTTTTGCCAAATTCCTTACGGTTTGAGATATATCTGCGTTTTGATTTGAAGAGACCGTCGATTTGTTCAGGTTATAATAATGATAATTTATTATAAATTACGTTTAATTTGAAAATACCTAAAATGGATAATTTATTATTTTGCAAAAAATAACATAAATTACTTTCTTAGAGAAAGAAATGTGTTTGTTTTAACCCTTTATTTTTGTTGAATTTATTCTGAAAATTACGGTAATTCTGTTTTAAACAATCCTATTTCTATTTTTAAATATAATTTGGATATGTCTAACAGTATATTTAACAAATATTAATAGTGAAGATATTCTAAAATTAGCATGTAAGTGTCACATGATAAGTGCCAGTTATAATTCTTGCATTTGCGTAACTAAGGATATTGAGTGCAAGTTTTAGTGGGAAATTTTACAAAATAGACCGTTTTTGCTAAATATTTAGCAAAATAGACCACTTTGCTAAATATTTAGTAAAATAGACCACTTTGCTAAATATTTAGTAAAATAGACTTCTTTTTGGCCAATAGGCCAAAAGAGGTCGATGTTAAAAAAGTGACTTCAGAAAACATACGGGACTACTAGTCCCGTATGTTTAGAACCAACTAATTTATTGATTAGCGAACTCAAAAAATATACGGGACTAGTAGTCCCGTATATTTTCTGATCATTAACAAAACATACGGGACTACTAGTCCCGTACGTTTTGCAGAGCCAGTTCCCCTCTACCCAGCAAATCCACCGGACTACTAGTCCCGTGGATTTACTGGGCAGAACCACAACATGCACCAAACATGCATGGGCCTCATTTATCGATTACGATCAAAATTTCCACCAAAAAGATATCATTTACATTGTATACTTTGATAATTAAAAGTTATAAAATTACAACATCACAACACAAATCTCAAAAATACACACCACCACACAAATCCGACGTAATCAACAACATCAAAACACAAATCCGATGGAATACACATCACAACACAAATCCGACGGAATACACATCACATCCAAAATCCGTTGGAATACACATCACATCCAAAATCCGATAAAAATACACATCACAAATCCATACGATAATATATATCAGTCTAAGCTAAACAAATCCAAATGTCTCAAGTCGACCCATACGATAATATGTAGTTTAAGATAAACAAATCCAAGGTTAATAAATCCATACGACAATATATATCTTAGTGGAAAAACTAACAAATAAAAAATCCACCCCTCCCCTGTTGTCTCTCTCTTCGCACTCGTTGAGATCGTCGGCGTCCTCCTTCGACTTGAGCTTGAATATGCTTGCTCTCCGGTTGTGTGTGGGGCTGTAACGAACCAGCTTTATCGTTGTGCGTGCAAGGTCTACCACGTCTACGTCAGCGTGCATATAGAGTATCGTCAAGATCCACCTGCTCACGACCTTCATGCCGATCCTCATGAGTTTGTTGAAAAGCTCTACGAACTCTCGCCACCATCCGATGCAATATCGATACATATACTGAATCTCCTGTGGCGGTAGCTATACCCTCATTTGCAATCCCCTCGACCTCGTCCATACCATCTATCTACAATTACATAAAACTATTGATATTAGAAACCATAAGCTAACAAGAGATTGACATTCTATGATAATTTTGACAATTTAACTTACCCATCGTCTCTCATCTACCCTTGTAATTATCTGTCCTGGAGTAAGATCAAGTTCCCGCCTAACTTCGGGCATAATTAGCTTCGTGATATAAGAGGAAGTCAAAGTATTATGATCATAATTTGCAGTCGGATTAGAACATGTATGGAGTCCGCAATAACTAGAGATCATAAATTGGCCATTAGATTTTTTCCTAACACCTGCATTAAGCTTCCATGGACACCTTAAATTTCTATCATGTACAACACTTGTATTCTCTCCTTGACCTTTCTTATTAAAGTAACACTTTACATGATAGCTAGTTGTGTTGCTTTTCACCGTCTTGAATTTGACCCGGTTTTTGATTGCCCATTCACGTATAGCAAAAATTAATGTTCACTTATTCTCGAAAAGTTCTCCTTTTTTTGAAGTAAAGTTGTAATGATTGTGAATTTTAATACTAGTTAAAATAATTTTCTAGTATTTTGAAATATTTAATTATGATTTTTAAAATAGTATTTATATTTTCCTTGAATTTCTACAATTTTCTATGATTTAAAAATCTGATTATATATTTATTTAAATGATTTTAATATTTATAAATTTATTTTGTGTGATAAAAATTTTTGGAATTAATTTGTTATGTTATCGGTACTATTATATGTTATTTTAAATAATATGTTGTACTATAAATATTATTACATAATATTTCATATAATACTTTGTATTATTAATTACATATTATTTGAATAATTAGTTGTATTATTTCTATTATTACATATTATCTATCGTATTAGTATAACTAGTACGTTTTACTGTGTATATAATTTTCCCATAATTATTTGATTTTAAATGTAAGTAAATATATTTTAATTATTAATTATTTCTGTTTAATTGTACAATATGGGTATATTTCGACTATTTCGTATCAACCATTGTATTAGCACAACATGTACGTTTTTATTTATAGATAATTATTCCGTAATTATTTTGATTTTTAACCATCAGTAATTATTTGTTTTAATTAATTTTGTTTAATTCCCTAAACCCTAATTATATAAATACATCTATATATAACCCTCCATCTACAGTTCATCATCCCCGTCGTCTCACCATCTTTCTCTCCCTCTTCTTCCTGTTCACAAGCCGTCGCCACCCCCTCTCTCGACCCCCTCTCCGACCCCCGTTCGGCTGCACAACCTCACCGCCACTGCCATCAACCACCTTCTCCTCCTCTCCCTTCCCCGCCTCTCCTCTCTACCGCCGCTGCTCGCTTCCAGCAACCCGACGCAGCCCCCAGCAATAGCCGCCAGCCTCCAACCACCGCAACCCTCCGCCTGCATCGACAGCCCGCCCTCTCAGCGCCTCCACCGTCGGCAACGCCACCCAGCCTCCCCCGTCGACCTCCCCTTCGACCACCACCCGCCCCCACGAACCCCAGATCCGCGCCGCCTTGAACTGCCCTTGCCGTCGCCTCTGGCCATCCGCCGCTCCTCCTTCACGTCAGCCCTGACCAGCCTCAGCCGCTGCTGTGATCTTCTCTTCCCTCGCCTCCCCTCACCCCACGCCGTCCTCCGTTCGTCGTCGAGCCAAACATCGCCGTCGAGATCCCGCCGACCCGCTGCCCGACGCCGACCAAGTTCGCCGCAGCCCCGTCGCCGCAGCCCCTCTCAGAGCTCTTCCCGAGGCTGTTCCCACAGCATCGGATCTGACCCGCGCCGCCGACGTCGATTCGTTCAACAAAAAACCCTAGGCAAGATCCCGCTTGCTCAGAACTAATTTTCTATTTATTATGAATTATCTGTAATTTTAGATCTGTTAATATTTATCTACGTGGGTTTGATGAATAATATTGAATGGATAGTAATTATGGGATAAATAGTATTTTCAGGACAAATATAATAAATTAAAGAATTTATTTTGAATAACAAAATTATTATAATATTTTTAGAATTTATGTTGCGGAAGGAAATTATTTTAGAATGATAAATGTTTTTTAAAGAAGTTATTTTGGAAAAGGATTATTTTTATATTATGACCGTGTGATTGATAGTTGTAGAACACGACATTTCATGTACTTTAACACTGACATGTTGACACTTTTATTTATACTCACTCATGTCATATATGCACACTTGATTCATCGCTAGCTTACATAGTCATGTTCATCATATGATTTGCATAAAATTAGTTGTATTTATTTATTATTTCTTGTTTTGTTGATAACCGTTAGTAGTTTATGTTCTTAGTGGCCTAGCGTGTCGTGTATAAGACCTAGATACCTGTGATTTGTTAACTTAGAAAAGCGAGAAGAGTTGAGATGGGGAATTCTTGGTTCACGTGATCGGATGAGATTGTTGATGTATTTTCTAGGCTCGCGCCAGTGTCTTGTGTTAGCCTGGGGTGGGTCTGAGGTATCGTGATATGTGATTGTTGATTATTTTCCAGGCTCGCGCTAGCGCCTTGTGTCGGCCTGGGGTGGGTCTGAGGTGCAGTGATATCGAGATTATTGATTATTTTCCAGGCTCGCGCCAGTGCCTTGTGTCGGTTTGGGGTGGGTCTGAGGAGCAGTGATATTGCGATTGTTGATTATTTGAGATGAGTGATGGGATGGTTAGTTACATGACCTCGATTCTTGGCTAAGTATGATTCTTGTGAGATATAGGGCGGTTGTACTTCTTTTCATACATAGATCGGGATTAATATTTAATTATCTATAATTTGAGACATATGGTATATACATGAGGGTTTCCTTGTTTGGATTATTTCGCTCGATGTACTACGTCTCTTGTTGTAGATTTTTAAATATTAATTCCATCTATTGTATGTTGCTTGGATGGTTTCTGATAGCTACCTGCATGATCTTGTTACTTGGTTAATTTTTGGATTCATCTGATTATTAGTATTCCAGTTGCACGCCTTTATTGTTATTACTATCATCACATGCTCTATTTCTATTTCTGTTATCGCATTAACCACGCATATATTATCAATACTGTTATTGTATTTGTTTCTGCCTTGGGGGATCTTGCCGTGTATTATACACGCTGACGTACTCCTATTTTCTGGGTGTACATCAGATTTAGGAGACAGACAGCCTCAGTTCGGAATCGTACAGGAGGCAGATGATTCTTAGCAGGGGTGTCGTGCAGAAGGAGTAGAAGAACCAGCTAAAGCGTAGTAGTTTTCTTCTGTAGTAGCTGATGAACACTAGAACTCTTTTACATTATTTCTTTAGTTGATGATAGATTTAGTTATTTTATTCCCTTTTATTATGGACTGTGTATTTCCTATTTCCTAGTTGGTCTCTTTTGTAATAAGGGTATGTTAGACCCATATTTTACGTCTGGGATGATTTACTGTTGATGATATGTCTATTCCTTATTCTAAGTTGTCTTTATATTCTTGCTATTGTGATCGAGGACTTGTGACTTCACATCGTATTTATTTCTAGACGATTACTGTATTGGATTGAGAAGAAAAAGAAAAAGAAAAAATGATAGTGTATATTTCTTCTCAATCTAATACGTCGTGGGCTTGTTCACGTTCCGATTCCCGGGTATTTTGGGAAGCGGGGCGTGACAAAAGTCCTCGGGTTGATCGAAATTAGGACAGGGATCGACGAACTCGGCTTGTGAGGCATTTATCCACTCATCATTTTGAAACTCTTCTGGCAACGGCTCTTCAGACTTTACATAGTTGTTATTTACGCAATATTCATCCATCCAACTTACGCCATCATTGTTCTCTCCAATTGTATACTGCATACTATCAAGACGTTCGTCCTCTTCAGCATCTTCAGTATCATCATCGGCATCTACATCCTCATCATTATCCTCTACTATTATAGACCCCCGGTAAATCAACTGAAACATGACCCGGCGAGTTGTGGAACACGTCATTTGACTTGCACCCGAGTCATTTTTTAAGCGCATGACACTTTGAGATAACGAGATTTGATTTTCAAGCATGCGGGAGAACTCTCCACGAGCATATGAAACTTCAGCAACCCCAGACATTGGAATATTTTCAATGAACAACTTGATTGATATTTGTTTTTTCGCAAGTTGTGTCATGTTATTCAATTCTTCATCATTGGTGATCTCTACAGCAATTGTTCTTTGATCATTTATTGGACAATTATAGAAGACATTAATGGTATTTTCGACGTGATTAATTCTAGTAACTCTGTATATTTGCGCCATCATTCTATCAAAGTTGTAATTTCTGGACAACATGAACATTTTCCTAGAGCCTCCATCGTATATAGGCATATTATTCATTCTAACGCTCAGTTTTCCATTGAATATGCAAATAATCGATATTCCATTCGCCATTTTAACTGAAGCATTAAAATTCATCATATAAAAATTATATTTTTTTCTATACATTTAATCATAATTATATATTTCTTCTAGATATACAACATTAACTAAACAATACAGATAAATTTAGGGAAAAATAAAAATTTGTACCTTGATTAAATTTCAGATCTCCTCGGCCTCGTAGAGAATAGACAGCGTCAATGTTAGATTTGAGGGAGGAAGATGTGAGTTGGGTTTAGGGGAGAGAGATCGGGATTGTTGGGTCGGATTTGGGATAGATGGAGATCGGGTTTGGGACGTTGATTGGCTTGGGAGAGAGTGAGATAAGGTTTGGGAGAGATGGAGATCCAGAGTAAGAGCTCGGGAAAGAGAGAGAGAGGAGGAGATAGGGAGTTGGAGCTCGAGAGAGAGAGGGGGAAATCGGGAGTTGGAGCTCGGGAGAGAGAGGGAGATCGCGAGAGAAAGAGAGGGAAGCGGATGTGCCCTAATTTGGGGCACATCGGGTTTATATGTAGTCTGCAATTCTACGGGACTAGTAGTCCCGTAGAAATTGCAGAGCCCACTTCTCTTTTACGACAAATCCACGAGACTAGTAGTCCCGTGGATTTGTTGGGCAGAGGGGAACTGGCTTTGCAAAACGTATGAGACTACTAGTCCCGTACGTTTTGTTAATGATCAAAAAATATACGGGACTACTAGTCCTGTATATTTTCTGAGTTCGCTAATCAGTAAATTAGTTGGCTCTAAACATACGGGACTAGTAGTCCCACATGTTTTCTGAAGCCATTTTTTCAAAACCGACCTCTTTTTGGCCCTATTGGCCAAAAAGCGGTCTATTTTGCTAAATATTTAGCAAAGTGGTCTATTTTGCTAAATATTTAGCAAAAACGGTCTATTTTGCAAAATTTCCCTTTAAAAAACACTTCAGGGTATATAAGAGATGCTGATATAAGTGAGGCTACATATGTGCAAGATAAGGGAAACTATATGAAATTTAAGTGCAATTAAACCATTTATTTACAGTCAGGTTCTGAGCTCTATGGGATTTGATGAAAGTCTGATAGAAAATTAGGGCATATGGGTGGGCTTCGTAACAAACTCGACAATCTTTAGCCTGCCATTCTGAGTTTAAAATTTTTCCTTTCTTTTTGGACAAAATGATGGAATCTACCTCAAAATATTTTTCCTCTTAAACTATGTGTATGCATTCAATGTGATCATTTTGTGAGCCTATGGTTAAATATTTAACAAATTAATGATGCGTTAGTGTTTCTTTTCTTTGTTTTTCCTCTAATTTTTGCAATTTGAAAAATAAACTTTCAATTCCTAAAGGGTTAAAAGAGTAAAAAGTTTCTTTTAGATTGAGAAAAAGAGGAGAGACAAATAAAAACCCAAGAAGAAATACAAAAAGACACCATCACATCATTAACCTTTAAATATTTGACAACAGGCTCGCAAAATGACCAAATTGAAACCACAAATATAGTTTGAAAACAACAGTTATATTGTGTGCTTTCTTTTTTTAATAAAAAAATTAATAATTTTCAAGCCTCTTTCCTAGTTATTTTTATATTTTTCAGTAGATTCATCTGCTGAATCAAATTGAAGGTTCTTATGTGTCATTTAACTATTAAATATTTTGAACCCTGAACTTATTCTTATATATTTCCTACTTCTTCTCTTGATCGGAGGATCAATATGAAACAAATTATAAGAATTGAGAGCCTACTAACAAGTTCAATAATTTAAGGGACTACATTTAGAATATTAAAGATTTGAGGGATTCATAAAATAAAACCCTAAATCGAAAGACTGTGTTTGTGCTTATCCAGCGAAATGTATTTGAGCAATTCGTATTGAGAAGAACAATTTTGTTGCATTCCCGTCATATATAGATGAAAAGATTATTGTTTATACATGTCGAAAGAGGGACCTTTGATTCAGATCGTATAAAATAATTCCTTTGACCATTAATGATCATTTTATACTTTTCGTATTGATTATTTAATTATTGTCCTGCCTATTTTAATCCAGTTATTTTTGTCAAGTTTTCATAATTTATGTCATGATAGCTGCATCTTTTTTGGTGATATGAACAATAAGTTTTTTAGACTATGACTACCAGTCAGCCAACTCTGAACGGAGACAAACCTTCATGACTAGGCTAAGTGAGACCTCAAATGACTCACCTACAAACTCGACCACTCGTCGTGAGAGAACGGTCGACTTTGCTGAAATACAATTTCTGCGATACATGGGACTACTAGTCCAATATAATTTAAAGCCTTAATTAAGCGGCCAAATTATACAGGACTAGTAGTCCCGTCCATTTTTCATTTCCTTGGCATGACTAATGATGTATTAGCAGACCCTAATTATACGGGACTAGTAGTCCCGTGTAATTAAAAAAACCCCTTCAGCAAAACCGATCGTTTTCTGCCCGCAAGGGCTAAAAACGGTCGATTTTGCTCATTTTTAAGGAAGAAGGCCGTTTTTGCCGATTAAATTCTTAAAAATGGTTGATTTCAAAATTTTCTCCCAAAATTAAACTGTACATGACCTCTACTACTATAGTAAAAAATCAAACAAAACAACTTGAACCGAAACTAAGCTACGTTGCTCAGGGAGTGTGTCATCATCTTGGCCTTGCCGGGTTGCATTCTTGTGGGTTGTCACCGACAAATCTTTTCATCCAATTATCTCTCTTCTAATGTTACCAATGACATTGTTTTCACCCAATTATCCTCTTAACACAGCGTCAAGTTTAGCCTCCGCCAATATCACAGATGCGAGGAGCGGTGGCCTGTTTTCTTTTCACCGCCTCCATACAACATTCAAACTTATGTAGAAAAGATAATACTTTTTATACAAATTAAAAACTATATGTAATTTGTAATGCCGCCTCCTGTAGCAAAAGAATATTAGCCTATTAAGGCCAAAAAATGTGACAAGTGACCGGAGGAATGCATTTGCCACACAAAATAAGCGAGTCACACATTTAAACATGCAAAGTTTATTTTCATTCTGAATAAGCAATAGACAACAATTTTGTTTATTTTGTATGATAACATAACTGTTAGCTACCAAACTTCACACTGTCTGACCCAGTGGCGGAGCTTGAAAAAAAAATTTGGGGGGGCGAAGTTACATAATAAACTCATAAATACTTAATTCATTCAAAATAATCACCGATTCAATGTTATATAAACATCTAAAACTTTGCACACCGAGTTTTCATCTTCTTAAAATAATCAATCACAAATCAGTATCAATTTCTTGAACAATCTCTTTCTCAATATACATAACTAAATTATCTGCTAAGAATGCGTCTTCCATCTTGTTGCGGAGCCTTGTTTTTACAATTTTCATGGCAGAAAATGCTCGTTCGGTAGTAGCTGTAGACACCGGAAGAGTTAGAACAAGGCGAATTAAGCGGTCAACAAGAAAATATTCACTTTTCTTTTCAGTTTCAGCCAGTGCCACACATAACTCGGAAATAGTTGAAAGACTTCTCAATTTTGGATCATTGCGGGCGTCGAGGACAAAATGTTCCAGTTGAAACTTCAAAATGAGCTTATCTTGACCATCAAAATCAGTAGGATAATATTTGTCAACAAGCCGACAAATTTGATCAACATCGAATAGTTTGTATCCATTCTTCGGAACTAAAGAAGCACTCGAAGTCAAAATTTCCATTGCATCCTCATTGAACCGGCTATTTAACTCCACCAATTCCATTGCATCCTCATTGGGGGGGGCAAAATAACACTAATTTAAAATTATAAAAAATATATATATAATACATCAAAAAAAAATTTGAAACGAAGGGGGGGCGATCGCCCCCCCAAAGAACAACTAAGCTCCGCCACTGGTCTGACCAACCAAAATCAAGAACCGTGATATGAACGCACATTGGGCTCAATGTTAGAATTGGGGTGGAAACCAACCTCCTGGCGGCGGAGGAGCTCCGATGAGCTCCAGGATGGCGCAGGTGCAGGCGAGCTCGAGGTCGACTCAGGCGAGGTCGACGCAGGCGAAGCTGGAGACGTAGTCCAGGCGATCTTCGGCGAGCTCGAGCTCTGCGTTCGAACCCCCCCCCCCCTTTTTTCTCTGCGTTCGTTCGCTCAACTCTGCGTCACAGCGGTCCGAACTCTGCGTTGGCCTCGAACTCGGCGTCCAAGCGGGGCGCTGGCGACAGGCTGTCGCCAGCCCATCCCCCATCGCCTATAAAGCCACCCCTTTGGCCCTAGGGTTTCGTGGCTGAAGCTTCCCCTCTCTCCTCCGTTTTTCTTCTTCAGGCGGCGACGTTCTGCCCTAAAATCGCTGCTGCGATTTTGATTTAATCCCCAGCCTTCAACCACTGTTGAGGGGGATTTAAGAAGAGAGAGAGAGAGAGTTTAAGAGGGGGTTTATTATTTGTGGGTTGATTATTTAATCTCAAGTGAGATTTGAAAAGGGTTCATACCCTTAATTATTAACACTGTAGCTACAGTGTTTATTTGAGAAATCCCAGTTTAGGGATTTGCTCTTAAATTGTAATTTCTTGTTTGATTAATAAGAAATTAATCTGTGTGGCTCCCGAGGACGTAGGCAGTTGCCGAACCTCGTTAAACTTGGTGTATTGTTCTCTATTCTGCGTTTCTGTTGCATTAGGGATTTCAGCGTTAAATTCCTAACAACTGGTATCAGAGCGTGAAACGATCTAGAGAAAGTCAGATTCAAGTGGGAGCCATGGCCGCAGATGAAGGAAAAATCAGACTTGAGAAATTTGATGGAACAGATTTCGGATTCTGGAAAATGCAGATAGAGGATTATCTGTATCAGAAAAATCTGTATCAACCGCTATTGGGGAAGAAGCCGGACTCTATGAAGGAAGAAGAGTGGAACCTTCTAGATAGACAAGCCCTCGGAGTTATCAGATTGACGTTGACTCGCAATGTTGCGTTCAACATAGCGAAGGAGAAGACCACGACAGGTCTTATGGCAGCTCTCTCAAACATGTATGAGAAGCCATCAGCCGCGAATAAAGTTCATTTGATGCGGCGGTTATTCAATCTGAAAATGGCGGAAGGCGCGTCAGTAGCACAACACCTCAATGAACTTAATACGGTTACAGCCCAATTGAGTTCAGTTGAGATTGAGTTTGATGAGGAAGTTCGGGCGTTAATACTTTTGTCATCCCTACCAGAGAGTTGGAACGCTACAGTCACAGCCGTGAGTAGCTCATCGGGAAACAACAAGTTGAAGTTCGACGACGTTCGTGATCTGGTTCTCAGTGAGGAGATCCGACGGAGAGAGACGGGTGAAGCTACAACCTCTTCAGTATTGCATATAGAGTCAAGAGGTAGAAATTCAACCAGAGGAAACGGACGAGAAAAATCAAACTTCAGAGGTAGATCAAAGGACAGGAGGTCCAAATCAAGGAATCCAAGCAACAACTCGAAGGCTATCGAGTGTTGGAATTGTGGAAAGATCGGGCATTACAAGAATCAGTGCAAGAGCGCACAAAAGGAAGCGAAGGCAGAGGTGAATGTCACCTCCACTTCAGGAGGAGACGACGCATTGATATGCTCTTTGGAGAGCAAGGAGGAATCTTGGGTGTTAGATTCAGGAGCGTCGTTCCATGCTACTTCTCAGAAAGAATTCTTCGAGAAGTATACCCCCGGAAATCTTGGATACGTATATCTTGGTGATGATCAACCATGTGCTATT
>BQKN01000138.1:194375-223004 GCA_022839385.1 Asparagus kiusianus | reverse complement strand
GGGGGGTACGGGTGCAGGGGTGTTTGAGGGGGCGGGGTTGTGAAATTGCCCCTAATTAAAATTTCTTCCAGGCATAGATAAGTAAGAGTACAGAAAATGAGTTACTTACAGCTTCACCCCTTATGATATGGTTAGCTGCATTGAGGATACAGTAATTGCTAGTGGCACAAGCAGTTGAAATTGAATAGTTAGGGCCCATCCAACCCTACAATCCAGACGGAAAGAAGAAATCACCATGAAACTAGTGTCGAAGAATAGTAAAGCACCAATTGGTAAGCTATGTTTCTTCGAAAAAAGTTGTTTGGTTTTGCTTACCAGATCCATTGCAAGCATTGCAGGACCCATATTTATCGTTGCAAAGGGAATACAAAAAGGGTTCACCTTCTTGTATGAGACCCTCAAAGCTTCAATTGCATCATTGAAGACCTGAATAAAACAGACCCCGTATTTATCACGAACATGAGGATTGGAATGATAAAGAAACAACTTTCTTTGTAGAATTTTTTTCTTCTAATCCTTCTATGCTAGCAGAAATCAGTATAGAACCAAGTACGAGATTCTACCTTCATTCCACCTAGGGAAGATCCAATGATAACACCACATTTTGTCTTGTCTAGCTCGCTCAGGATTTCTTCGGTAATTCCAGCATTTGCCAGAGCGTTTTTGCCAGCGGCAATCATGTAAAGCATGAATTTGTCCATTTTCTTGGATAGCTTTGGTGACACCAATCCATCTGTCGAAAAAGATTTAATCTCCCCAGCAATTCTCTATGGACAAAAATTTCAGCATCAGGATTCAAAAAGTGACATCATTCCCTAAGTTCTCTAGTTAACAATGTAATATGACATAGCAATAGTACTACGGTAAAATCACATGAATCCCTTCATCTAAACTCTGTTTCTTAAGAGAACCCCTCATCTCAATAGTTGAACAAAAAAAATCCTCATCTATGACCATGAATGAAAATTTTTAATTTTATAATGGAGATTTACTTTTCAGACAACTAGAAAGACTTTTTTGCACTTCAGTAGACGTTTGGGCTTCATAAACCATAAACCTTAACCTCAATAGTGTTTAGATAAAGTAAAAAACTCTTCAAATTTTTAATCAGTAACCTAGAATATCACATGTAGATGTCTGAAGAACTGAACTCCATTGAAAGTAACATTTTTATCAGTGATAGTAGGTGAGCGATTTTTTCGTTGAGCTTTACAGATAAGGAGTTTCTTGAAAGACATGTTATAGATGAAACATGTTTCTAGTAATTTTGCCCGAATACTTGCATCTAACTTTTAACAGTCTGCTCGTTCAAACCATAGTGCGAAGCAATGCTTTAGGGGAAAAAAGGTCAGGCATGGTCAACTGTTTCTACATTTTACTGAAATAAAAGATTTCACTGGAATGAGGCATGACATATGAACTTTCGCGAGAAGAAGATCATACTGTGGAATAAGAGGAACAATCAAAATTTTCGATCTCGCTGATTCCACTTATGCCTTCAAGGAGATTATTATAGAAGAGATCAGGTTCATGGCCTAATGGAGTCACGACGCCCATCCCCGTCACCACGACCCTCCTTTGCTTCATATCAGTCCTTCTCTTCTCTTCCACTTGCTTTGCAGGCTGCACTGCTATCGCCATCACTTTTCCTGAAGTCATACGAACATATAAACTACAATGACTGGAGAAAATACATTATAGCGTGGAAAAGTATTAAATAGCTAATGTTTCACAATAGTGGTGGTTGATATGTTAAAAAAGTTAAGTTGATAACTTGAATTACAATTTGACAACGAAGAGGGTGGAAAGGTTGATTGCTTTTGATGAGCTCAGTATTAAGAGATTCAATCTCCAGGCTTCAGATATTACCATCATTTTCCTTATAAAAGCAAACAGTAAAGCTAACTACCGAGGCAAGTCAATGACACCCAATTCCTTACCCAAGCCTAGATTAATAAACTAAAAAATCAAACACGACAAAAGCTTGAAAAATAATTTTTTACCACAACGAGCACCCTTTGTCGGTCTTCGGTTAGTAGCAACCGTAAGTGGCTTCAACAACCGGTCGCTTTCGCACCTGGCCGACATGCAAGAAGCCATTGAATGAGAGGGAAATATTGGATTTTGAGAGGTGGGTTTTGATGGGTGAGAGGAGATTCTGAAAGATGACAGGAATAGAGTTTAAACGAGGAGAAGGTTTAGGCCATTGCCAAGTGCGCACGTGCAAGAAGAGAGAGAGAGAGAGAGAGAGAGAGAGAGAGAGAGAGAGAGAGAGAGGAAAAAGATGTTTATCTTACAAAAACAAGGAGAATCTCGGACAAAAAGAGAAGGGAATAAAAAAAACAATGAGGCAGGTTTGAGTATGGACAAAGAGAGAAGAAATAAAGATTATTATCTTGCAAGTTTTGTTTTTTTATGAATAGATACAAATGTTCAGCCTGATCCATGAAGTCTTACCCGGCTGAAAGTACTCTTAAATTAATCAGGTTTAATTGCACATAGACTCAAATGTGTTACTGGAGCTTCTTGTTACTTACTTCGGTTAGTAGCAATGACACGATCATGTGAAGAGTATCTCCTGGGAGATCAGCCCATGGTCGCGATTCTTTATTTGATTTCTCGCTTTCTGATGGCATGATAAAACTGAAAGTGGATTTACCCGATGGCTATCGTTCTGCACAATGATGTTGATGACAATAATCAGAATCAAACACAAATTTAATATACTTACTCTCTACATACATGTACACTTTATATTTAATGATAGTGTTTTAAGCAAACATGTCTATTTTAGTTTTAAGGACCAATTACATTCACGTACCTTGAAGTCTGCGTATCAACATCGGTAATGCTGACGCTACTAATTGTGTCTGAATACACACATCTCCTTAGAACCACCGCATGCGAGCGGGTGGTTCTGCATCATGGATGAGTGGGTGAAATTACTTTATTGCGCCTAACCCCACTCATCGATGATTCAGAACCCTCGCCCACATGCGGGTGGTTCTGGGGAGATGTGCGCTCATCGTATCTATACAGTTAGCCTTTTAGAGGACCAAATAACAGACTCCAAGTCATATGTACAATTACAATCAGTAATTTCAGAGTTATCCATGTAAGGTCTAGATTCTAGACTTAGTTGTAGTTGCACCAGAGAGCCTAAACGTACCAGATTGTAATTAACACTAAAATTTAAAGTGAAAATACCTATGGATTTTCAATTTGGTTGTGCCCCAACTATACCAGAGATAAAGGGTGTTCTCCTAAAAACCACCTTAAAAACAATGTAATTGTATGGAGGCCACATTTCAATTAGTAAATACATATTTGAACAGTGTAGGACTGAAACAGTGACCCAGTGCACAAGATAATGCACGATCCCACGAAATTGCTAACTTTGCAGACAACCTTAGTAGCAGAAAATTATACAAACTGAGTGCACAGTCCCAGTCACTCAAAGCTGAAACTGAGCGCACACAACACAGTGCACAAGAGCTCATGGCACATATCAGAAACTGAGAACTAAGTGCACAACACAAAACAGTGTACAGACTCAGTGCGCAAAATATTCTTTACAAAAACCATTTTAATCAAATTCACAACACTTATTTGCATACAGAAATTCATAGTAGCACGAAAAGAGTTCATCAAACACAGATAGTACAAAACAGGTAGCTTGGCCACAGATAGTTTCATCGAAGCATGGTCATCCACAGATTTCATCAGAACACAACACTGTCAGTATTAGTAGGCCTCTGTTACAGTTACCGTAGATAAAGCTATTTCACTCTTGATCTTTGTAAAGTGGAATGCCAGTGAGGTTGTGTTGCCATCACTCTACACTTGCCCATCTGAAATAAAACGAAACACGAAAAATTAGCAAATGGATCCATATAAATTGAACTATTCCACTGACAAACTTAGTTGTGACACTGACATGTTTTTGATAATTGTAAAGTAATGTCCAGAAATAACAACAGTAGCGGGGCATCTGATCCCAAATCTTTTGATGGAATCTTTAAATGTAAAGCTATACACATTATACACTTTGGAAATGTTGGAATCGTAGATATTGTACTTAGGTTAAAAATGGATTAAAGTTGGAGAGCAATGTGAGATCTGTGTTGAGGCTTAATCGGGTAGGAGTGCAGTGTCTTAGTACACTTGTGAGTGTTCATTAGGCTTATTTTGACAATTATACATGCAACATTTGTGTGCACGTCTATAAATAAGAGAATATATGCATGCGCACACCCACCAACCCGCCCAACCCACCCAACTCCCCACCTCTGTGCATGCACGCACATGTATAAAGGCATAACATTTAATAGTCACGACAAAAAACATGTACCAATAAATCATGCCCTGAGTTGATATGTATTGAAAAAGTAGAAAACAAATTGCTTAATTAAAAAATATGACCACGATCCTAAGTTCCCCAAATGATGAAAGTTAAAATTCAGAACTTCAAAGGAACAACATAAGCCTCAAAATGAAGTCAAATAACAAAATGGTAAATGCAAGTGAAGGATACGTAGCATGAGCTCATAAAATGGTTAGTTACTAACTATTATTCCCTGTATTTTTTGAAATTGTAACTGCCCTTTATTTCTTGTTCCGCTGGTAATAATGCTCACTTCTCAGTTTCGAGAATGCTTCACAAATTGGAATTACAAAAGCTGGTTAACGGCTTGGGGGTGATGTGAGTTAGGTGACACTGATCAAAAAATTAGGTTTAGCAGCCACAAACTTTACTTGGTAAGGCATATAGGCTCATTTCCGTGATGCGCTTACGTTCCTAAGATTGTAATGCTTTATTCTTTTGATTATATAGATCACCTTCTTCATCACTTGAAACATAAGCAGGCCCTGTACAAAATGCAGGATTGCCTAACAATATATACTTCTCTACCATAGTTTTTGTAGTAGTGGTTATTTTGAAATCTCTTTAGTCAGTAGACTATCCAGCCTCCTATAGCCTTTTCAAGAAATTGCAGTCACCGCCAAGAATTTAGTAAGATATACAACATATGCATGGCTTTATAGAGATGAACAACCTCAAGGTTTATCCTCTTGTTTGATACAACTCCTATGCTTACTCATATTCATTCACAAAAGATAGCAACCAGATATCAGACGGGTATTTATATTGAAACAAAATATGGTAGTAAGATGGGGGTACTAGTTTTTCTATGAAGTAACAAAGCAGTGCTACTTGGATATATGATAAAGCAAAAACAACTCGTGACATCATGTAGCTATCTGAAAGCACAACAATGTTACTGATATTGCTCTCACCTCAAAGATAGAAGCAAAACAGCATCAGTACTACTGAGAAGGAAAGTCAAGCCGTGGCAGGAACCAAATCCCCTCAAACTTCTTAAACTGTGAGAAATCAACTTTAGTTTCTGGATCATGATGTGGTCGCTCATCAATCCACATCTCAGTTTCTAAATCAAACACAACAAACAAATCTCCCGGTTCAGCAAAGTCTGTTTCTAAATTAGGATGATAGATGCAGTTCTTTTTGCAACCCACACCAGATGCTGACAAGGAGAAGCAGCAAAATTGGTGGATAAACAAGGCTCTATCACCGATACTACGAACCCTCACCCACTTATTTTCAGAATAACGAGGACGAAACACTTGGAACCCCGATAAGACCTCTTGATCAGGATGGCTAGGGTCACACGATGTCACGGCCAATAAGACCTCCCCATCAGATTCAACCAAGAAGTTGGCCCATTGTTCCCTTGGGATCTCGTCAGTGTTCATCTTAAATTGTTGAACCAAAGGGTGAGGGAGAACAGGATCAATAACATAGAAGCAACATTTACTTGATACGCAATAAAATCTGCCACCAGAAAATACAGTAGTGGATCCCATGATCGAGGATCTAGGTGACTTTTCAGGCAAGGGGAGGCTCAAGCGGACCCGGTGGTCATCCTGCACTCGATAGATAATGGCAACATCTTCGTCAATCAGAAGGAAAGTGCACTTGGGATCAGAGGGTGGGGCCGACATGGCGCCAGACCCGAGGGAGGCAAACTTTTCAGAGAGGTTAAGATAAGCTAGGCTGATGCTGGTGGTGGTGATGGGGTTCAAGAGGAAAGGAGTGTCAGAACCAACATATAATATCCATCCATGGCAGGAGAAGACACACTGGCAAACGTCGTAAGCGAAGTTTTGGAGGCGGCAGAACGAATCGTCGAAGGGGCTGTAGCAAGCAAAGTGAAGAACTGAGTCTTCATCGTCTAAATCTTCGTCGCTTGAATCTTTGTCCGGAAAGGCAGGGATGAGCCAGGGGAGGGGTGAGGGCATTGGAGGCTGTGAAGGGAAATTGCGACGGCGGTGGTTGTTTTGGATGGATTGCCATTTTATACAGACGTCAGCAAAGCGGATGTAATCAGGGAGGGGGAGACGCTGTAGGATAAGCTCTGTGGCGAGATCAGGGAGATCGAGCCATGGTGGAGAGGGTGGTCCTGGTGTCGAGGTCTTGGATTTTTCGGAATCGGTCCCTTTTTCTTCCATCTGCAGTTTGATCTATTGGGTGTTAAAGATTTAGGAAGCTCAGAATCAAATCAAAAACGAGGAGGAGGAGGTGGGAGGAACAAAAAAAAAAAAAAAGAAAGAATAAAGAGAGTGCTCAAGATTAAAAACCCTAACTTGGTTTGTAACTGACCTCAGTAATTTCAAATGGTCGATTCTTCCATCTGCGGTTTTATCGATCAGAATCATCATAAAATAACAAGAACAAAGAGAATGCTCAAAAATCGAAAACCCTAACTTTGTCTCCGACTGACCTCAGCAATGTCGACGGTCGATTCTTTGATGAGTGAAGGGTCGACGATCGTGGTGCTCGGAAGTGTCTAGGCCATCGATAGAGAGGGGGAGGTTTGTAGTTGAGGACTGAAGCCCTAATTTCGTCTGAAACTGACCTCGGCGGTGTCGGTGGTTGATTCTTGATCGATCGGAGGTTCCGTGATTTGAGCACAGCGGAGATTGGAGGGAATGGGAAGCGGTCTGAGGAACTAGGCTTTATATAACAATGGGTAAATTTTAGAAAACCCCTTCACGTTTGGGCGCTTCCAAATAACCCAAATTAAATTTCACCAACCCCCTCACTTTTTGTTTTGGGTTCTCAGAAAACCCCCCTACTGCTTCCTACATTTTCTTCACAAGTGACCGGAACACTCCTGCAAGCCTTGACCACAAATGTAATATTTTGGGAGTTTTTTTTTCCTTTTTGTAGGGATGTTTTCTTTCGTCGTTGGTTGGTGGGGGGTAGCATACTTATGAAACGAGTCCCTTAAATCATTGGAATCGCTATGAGATCCCTCAATTCTCGTAAGTTGTTAGACATTAATCCCTCTAATTGCTATATAAACTTTCAAAGGATTAATTTTATAATAACGTAAGAGTTGTGGGACCTAAAGCAAATTGAATAATTAGAGAGACTAGCACCAAAATATGAAAGGCTTAAGAGGGAAAATACCCATTTTTTATAACAATAAAGCCATAAAGCAGAGAGTATAGAGTTTACATTTTTATCTGACCCAAACATAGTGTGGAGACAATATGATTAAAATTATTATTAAAAGGACAAAAATATTCAAATTATTGAAAGGACCAAATTATTCCAATATATAACATCAAAACTGCAAGGCCTAAACTCTGAATTACACTCTCAACTCAGTTGTCAACGAAGCTCATACTCTTAACACTATATCATCCTGCTCATCTCATTACATGAAGAACCGCCTTCTTCCGTCATATTTCCCACTTGAGCCCTCTGTTTTTTGCACTTCACGAATATATACCCTTGTTTCTTTTTTCTTTTCAACTTAGGCGTTTAAACTTTGATTTCCAAGAGATACCCCATCAAAGAGCTAGCAGCCCTCGCATACTCTGCAACATCTCTTGATCTCGCCTCATTTTCCTTTATCTCAAAAGTTCTACTCTTAACCACCACGAACCATAGAGTATCAGCGGTCTCTGTGCGCCTGATTTCGAAAAACAAGGGTATTTGAGTATCAGACTTGAAAAACAAAAAGAGCATGCGACGAAAAATAGCCAATATAGGAAATCAAATTTCTTACTTTGTCACGCGGAAACTAAAGAGGCATAACATATCATTTGCAATCCAGAGGTCCTAATACCATTTTCATTCCAGGGTGTGTATCTGCTAATTCTGAAGTTTAGGGACAAAATGTGCGAAAGCCGCGTAATAATCCAGGGACCATGTGCAATTAACCTTAGTAATTATAACCAGTTAGCAGGTCTGATCAGCTATTCTTCAACGTACACCGGGTCTTTAAAATAGACTGAGCGAGTCCATGTCAGGTCGAATATTGGAAGCGATCCAAGTTGCGGTAAGGTATTCTGCAAAGCCCTTTTAGTATATCATGCTACTTATTTCAAGGACTCAGAGACTCTCAGAGACCAGATGCATCTGAGTATGCTAGGAATTTGCCTTTAGTTTCCTATATTAAAAAAGCATAGGCCTAGGATATTTGAATTTGGAGGGAGAACCTTACCACAGTACTATTGATCAGGCATCTCCCACTGTTAAATTCCTCACCCATCTAAAAAGGAGAGCATAAACCATAAAAAATTTATGAACAGGATTGAGTCAAATTATTCCTTTATTCAAATTTGACAATAAAATATCTCTTAATGGCAAGCTTTCAATGATACCAAACTCATTACCCACCCTTAGGGAGCCTAAGTATTTCTATGCTAATCTTTGTTTCATAGAATGCCACCTAGCTAGCTTGTGTCGCCATCACTTACAATAATACCTAAGGAGCCTAAGTATTTCTATTCTAATCTTTGTTTCATAGAATGCCACCTAGATTGTGTTGCCATCACTCACAATACTTTGCTCATCTAAACTGGATGAGAAACATGAGAACTTGACAAATGGATCCACATACAAGAAAAAATTAAGAACAATGTAAGATCTCTGTTGAGGCTTAATTGATTTGGAGTGCAGCGCAAAGTCTATACTCTTGGGATTAAACTTTAAAGGTTTTTTTTACAATTATGCGCAAAAATAGGCACATACATGCACAAACGTGGACATAGATGTGCTCCCCCTCACACGCACACACACATACACAAATGTAACATGACAACAAAAGTTGTATGAATAAAGCATCATTGAGTATACGTGTATTGAAAAAGTAGAAAACAAACTGCTAATTAGAAACCATGATCACAATTCTTAGTTTGCCAAATAATGAAAGGTACAATTAAACTTTACAGGAACAATGTAAACCTGAAAATCAAGTCAAGAAGTAAACAGGAAACACAAAAAAAAAAAGAAAAAAACACATAGAAGGAAGTCCGAAGTCTATTAGTTATTGCTGGATTTAGTGCTCTACTTCGAGAATGCACCACAAATTGGAAAGCAAAAGCTAATTTATTGTTTGCGGTGCTGTGAATTAGGTGACACTGCTCAAGAAATCAGCTTTAGCAGCCAAAAGTTGTAATTACCAAGGCATATAGTCTCATCTCCATGATGGGTTTAAGGTCCTAGAACTGCAATGCTTTATTCTTTTCATTGTATAGAACACTTCAATTCTTCTCTAACTAAAATTAAAGCAAGCCGATACTAAACGTATGATTACCTAAACAACAGCCACCCCTCTACCATATTGGCTGACATGATGTTAGTTTTCGATCTCTCTCGTCATTGGAACATCACTTTTCCTATAGCCTTTTGGAGAATTGCAGGGTGACCTCGAGGAATTCAGTAAGATGCATATCATGCATTTCTTATTAGGCTTTCTGGAGATGAACAACCTCAAAAGTTTATCCCTCCATTTGATATAGCCCTCGTGTTTTCTCTTGTTCATTTAGAAGAGATAAGAATGCTTGATATTTATATCAACAAGAACACAATAGAATGACAGGGTGATAAAGTTATCTATACAATAACAAAGCAGTGTTAGATATTATATGACAAAGGAAAAACAACTAATAATAGCTTTTAGCTACCAAAAAGCACTAGCAAAGTAGCAATGATGTTAAGGCTGAAATTTATCTCACCTCTAAAATAGAAGCTAAACAACATCAATGCTCCTGAGAGACTGCGTCTAGCCTAGGCAGGAGCCAGATCCCGTCATATCTCACATACATCGAGAAATCAAATTTATTTCCGGCATCCTGATGTGGTTGCTCACCAATCCACATACCAGTTTCTAAATCAAACACGTCAAAGAAATCTCCTTGGTCCAAAAAACCCGATGAAATTCCATGCCATCGTAATGCCTGAGGAAAATAGATACAATTCTTCTTGCAACCCACATCGGCCGCTGACAAGGAGAAACCGCAGCGATATTCGATAAACAAGGCTCTATCACCGACACTATCAACCCTCACCCACATCTTTTCATAATAACCAGGCCGAAACACCTGAAACCCCAAGAAGTCATCTCCCTCAAGCAACCCCAAGAAGTCATCTCCCTCAAGCAACGCCACGGCCAATAAGACCTCCCCATCATATTCAACCAAGAAGTTGGACCACCGCTCCCTCGGGATCTGAACAGTGTCCATGTCGACGACCCGAACCAAAGGCTTAGGGAGAACGGGATCAACAATATAGAAGCAATGTAATCTGGATATGCAGTAGAACCTCCCGCCCGAAAATACAGCAGTGGATGTTGTGACTTCGGAACTGGGTAAAACCTCGGGCAAGGGAAGGTGCAAGCGGGTCCAACCGTTGTAAAGGCCGTCGTTCACCCGGTAGAGGAAGACATCGTCCTTGTCAATGAGTAGGATGGTGCAGTCGGGGTCGGCGGGTGGGGCCGACATGGAGCCGGTCCCATCGTCACAGAAGTCGCTGGGTTGATCAGGATCATAAATGAACGGAAGCTCGAGGGCGATGGTGGTGACGGGGTTAATGAGGGAAAGAGTTTGGCGCCAGTCAATGAGGTCGACATACAACAGCCAGCCGTGGCAGGAGAAGACGCACTGGCCGTGGGAACGGTGGACGTCGTCGAGGCCGGGGAGGTGGTAGAAGGTGCGGTCGAAGGGGCAGTAGCAGTGGAGGTGGGAGTCGTGGGCGTGGCAGCGGGGGGTGAACCACGGGAGGGGGGGGGGCATCGGGGGTTGTGAAGGGTGGTAGCGACGGCGGTGGTGGGTTTGGACGGAAAGCCATTTGCTGCAGACGGAGGCGAAGCGGAGGTAGTCGGGGAGGGGGAGGCGCTGCAGGATCAGCTCCGTGATCGAATCAGGGAGATCGAGCCACGGCGCAGAGACTGGCGGCTGTTGCCGTGTTGAGGGGTTCGACGGGGCTTCGATCTGGAGGGCGGAGGCGGCCGGGTAAGTTAGGGTTAGGGATTTAGGGAGCTCAGAATCAAAGAAAGAAAGGGAATGGTTAATATGGATTGAACAAAAAAAGAAAAAAAAAACTAACTTTGTCTGAAACTGACCTCGACCCACGGCGGAAAGAGGGAATGTGATGTCGAGGGTTTTCGTTCCTTGGAACTCGCCCCTTCTTCTTCCATCTGCAGCTGCATCGATTGTGATGTCGAGGGATTTAGGGAGCTGATAATAACCAAATTAGTAAAAACAACTAACCCAAAAAAAAAAGAACAAGACAAGAGAGAGAGAGGGTGCTCGAGAATTAAAACCCTGATTCGATGGTGGGTTCTTGAACGGAGAGAGATTGAGGATGGCGGAGCTCCGTTCGGAGCCTTTTGCCAGGAAGCGGGGAAAACGGGGGACTCGGGGGGCCTCGGGCGTCTCGGTTTGGGATCCATAGTAGCTCCTAATATAAGGCATCTCTACCTTTCATTGCATAGTACATCCTTGTATTTTGTGTTTATACATATACAAAATAAAAGGTAAAGATATATTAGAAGATACTAGGAGGCACTATATCTTAGTAAAGGATCTCAATCCGGGCGTCTCATCCCCAAAGACGGCTGAACGGCCAGACTAGCTTTCGCTGAGCAAAAACACGGATCGAGCTCATAAAAAATTGGCTAAATTGCACTGATGCCCTATTGTTTTACCGTTGTTGCATTTTGATGCCCTCAATTGTAAAATCTTACACGTAAATGCCCTAAAGTTTCACCATGGTTTATATAGTTTAGAAACATTAGGACATTCAAGTGCAAACTTGACAAGCTTCTGGGTATTGAAGTGAAGATCCCACAACTGAGGGCATTGAAGTGCAACAAAGTGAAACTTTAGGGCATTTTAAATGCACATTTTTACAACTAAGCCCATTAAAGTGCAACAATAGCGAAGCTTTAGGGTATTGAAGTACAATTTTGCCTAAAAAATTCTTATACAACAAAATCATTAACATTTCAAAAAAGAAAGAAGTGCATTCTTCACTATGACTAGAGTTCTTCCAAATCACAATCTGATTTGATAGGCTTTACCGTCAGGACATTTGAATCTACCCGAAGATAGTTGAAATATCTAACTCTTCATAATTAGCAAAAGAAACCTAGCCCTAGCTAGCCACCTTCAATTCACCTGACTTGAGTATACTAACCCAGTACGCCATCAAACTCACAAGTTTGAAATACAAAACTAACTCAAAAATAGTTAAAGCGCAACTAGAAAAATCTTAAAGCCCTTTTGATTAGCAAATCATTCTCCTAATGATTGAAGTATAGATTTTAAAGAACGACGATGATGATGAAGTCTGAGAGCAGCATTCCTCGAAGGTTGACAATCAGATGATGAGGAACGACATCGAGGATGCGACTAATGAGGCTTTTGGGGACAAATGCTCTCCTTGTTCTCAAAATTCAAACCTTAGATCACATCCGATCAATGACCTTTTCTTTCTCTCTCTTTCTCTTATATAGAGCCCACAATAGATCAGGAAAGAAATATTCTAGACTTAGCAGAAGTTGGAGATTAAAAAATAAAAAATGTCTAAAATTAAATCATGAAATCTACTAAAGTACGTCGGCATCATCGACGGGTAAAGCCGGCCATCGATGATACTATCCATCCATTGATGATTGACCATAGAGCATCTATGGTATTGTTCAACTCTCGGGAAAATCATCAATTAGTTCCTATAGTCCATCGATGGTTTACTATAGACCATTGATTGAGAGCTTTTCGAAAAGCTATTACAATACCAAATCTGATAACCGAGTCAAAAGTTATGGCTCATGCAAGTTTCAACCTTCGTATATATTTCAATCCTGCTGCTAATTGTTACGATATTGTTTAAACAAAACATTCATATCTCAAACTATACATCTCTGAATTGAATTCTGTTTGTTCTTGTGGATTCGTAACAATGAGACTGACACTCACATATAATCAAACATGATTTTAACTCTTGAAATATGCTAAAATGTGTCCTAACCATCGATGGTTGATCACGATGATTGATGATCCATTGAAGATCAGTGATGATTGACTATAGTCCATCGATTGTGAAAATTCTGATTTATGAATTTATGTGATTATTGACTGTAGTCTATCGATGACTTGATGGACCATCGATGGTGCCTCATGACCGTCGATGGTTTAAAGGCTAAAATCAACATTCGTGTTGATTTGTGCATTATTTTGAACCGTAATTCATTTGTACCCGTTTATACCTGAAAAATATGATCTCCCAAATATATCGATAGCAACTGAGAATTTGTTACTTATTAAATAAATGATATTGCACAAACATCGTTACACCCCGAACAATGCTCTAACGTACAATAACCATTTCCTCCGTGATGGACATGCACAATTCGACATTTCTATTGCTTGGATAACAATTGCCTAAATATTCCTCATAAGATTAAAATCTGCATCATCTAGACTAATCTTATCAAAATCCCTCATTAATCTGAAGCAACCTGAATAACCTCCACATTACTTATAGCTCCACCGAGTGCGACTCGAAGCCCTACCAATATTAATATTAGAATATATGGTATAGATATATTAGAATATATGGTATTAGAATATATGGTATAGATATATATAGTATAGATATATATGGTATAGTTATGATTCATGCAATCATGGTATTAGTATTACTTCCTTGTATAGCTCTTTCTCTCTCTATATAAGGACCACTATATTCTTTCATTGAATCAAGAAATAACATAATCTTTTCCCAGTATTCCTTCTCTATACTATTCAACATGGTATCAGAGCCATACACGACCCAAAAACCCTAGACGCTGCCATAACCCGCTGTCGAACTACCCCACCCGCTGCCCCCCCTTCCACCCGCTGCAAGCCGAACCCCCGCCACAACCCATACCCGCTGCAAGCCGAACCCCGCCACAACTAGTGTTGACTATTCCCTCGACATTTTAGTCCTCGAACTGATGAGAGGAATATTGTATTCATTGGTATTTCAGTTATAGAACTGATGAGAGGAAGAGTGTCTATCTCACCTTGTTAAGATATTTCACTTCTATTCTTATTTCCTTCGAGAAACGAAAATTCCACTTCTATTCTTGTTTCCTTTGAGAAACGAGAATATAGAATTTGACTTGAGGCTCTATGCAATCTGAAGCCAGGGCTCTCATCCGACCGTCTCTGATCCCACGACTCATGACTCTCGACCCTACAACCCTTCAATGGCTCTCGACCCCACAAACATGATCGTTGAGTCAGGGAAGGATTCTAATCTCATTATTCAGACTGAGGGCTCCTCATTCAACATTGGCCTTCTTCTGGATGAAACCAATTATGACATATGGTCTTAAGTTATAGAGATGCATGTTTGTGGGGAAATTTGTGTAAAACGAAAATGAAAGAATTGCTTTTGATTTTATTCTCTCTAATTTGCTTAGAAAAAGAATATTTACAACTCTCTCAATCTCGAATACAATTTGAATTTCCTAATTATAAAAGAGAAGAGAATTGATATGAATTCTCCCCTTTGTTTAAGACTGGGTTCTTCACGGTAGCGATGAGAGCTTGAATCTTGTATCCTGTTGATGATCCGAACACTTCACCTCGTTGGAACACGATCTTTGCCTCTTGACTCGAGGTCTTAGACGAACTTGCGTGGTAAGTTTGAGAACTCTATCGAGTTTGAGAACTCTGTACGAGTTTAGAACTCGATGAAAAGTTAATTAAACCGAGTAATCGGTTATTAGCCAAGCCAAAGAGCTCTGATGATTGAAGAAGAAGCTCCAAGAGAAGATATTGCTGATCTCTAAATCCCAAAAGCCCCCAGATCCGACCTCAAAGCCCCAGGTTCCGATCCTTCCAGAGAGAGCCTTGAAACCTCCTATTTATAGGGGTTTTTTGGGGTGCAACCACCCCTTAAATCTCTCCTTAATGGGAGATCATGGGGTGTAACCATCCCCATTAAGTGGAAATCGATTTTGAAACCGTTCTAGCTCATGTTTGAATGAGTCAAACGCCCAAGGTGGCATTTTGGGCTTAAACGTAGTGTTGAGACTGCGTCTGGGCTGGAAACACCGTGCTTGCACAGCGTAGAGGTGAGCTCGGAGTCTTGATTTGAAGAGTCTGTCAATTTGTGGTCTCTTTTGCTAGAGTGTTGCAAAGATCATCATCTTGTAATCTTCGTCTTGGCTCCTTAAAAATATGAGGTTCGTCAGATTATAACCCTCGATGTTGATTGTAAAGGCTATTGAATTAGAGCTTTCATCGGTTGTTGTGAAGGTTGTCAAATTGTAACCTTCATCAATCTATATAAAAGTCTTCAAATTGTAGCCTTCTGGAAGCCTTCAAATTGTAACTTCCATCATCGATGTTTGATGGGGATCAACTATCTTCTGTAATTTTTAGACAGCCTACAATGCACATCACTAAGAAACATAAATTCTCCTTTATTAAGGGCTCTAGTCCCATACCGAAAGAAGGAACACCAGAATTTGATAAGTGGTCATCTGATAACCAGCGAGTGAAATGCTGGCTCTTGATGTCTATGAAACCGAAAATCTTGAAACGCTACATTCATATTCCTACAGCGCGCGAAATCTATAAATTCTTGGCTATTGTGTTTTTCAGAAATTTCATAAACAGATCAGTACACAGTATAACGCTACCATTCGAGTTCTGCGCAGTGATAATGGAGGTGAATATATGGGTACCGAGTTACAAGCATATTTGTTGTTGACTTCTTTGCTATAAACTATGTTGACTCATACTTATATTTTTTTCACATGCCTAGATGTTGTGTTATAATATAATTTGATACGTATTAACTATTTATTTACAATACACATGCTTCTTTATGCTTGTTATGTGTTCACTCTCTTTATGTTATGCTTACATCATTCTATTTATTATACTACATACCAAACTTTCTTATAGCCATGATTTGCTTTATAAGTTTGCATTGGCTATTCACTTTTGATTATTATTATTACTATAATATATACACATCGTGAAGGGTGATGCTTTGTGTGTTGTATCTTTCTTTTGAATTATTCTATATTATGTTTTGTATAACTTATAATTATTATGTCACACACATACATACCCATTTTCTCATTCAACATTTGCCCATACATTTGTCATGATGTGCTATGACCCTATTTCCATATTTCTATCCTTGGATTATTTGTGCATTACTCGTATTTTGAATTCTGAGAACGAAATTTGTTTTAAGGGGGTAGGATGTAATGACTGTGAATTTCAAATACTAGTTTAAATAAATTTTTATGGTATTTAAACATTGAATATTATTTTTCTAAACGAGTATTTGTATTTTCCCTAATTTTTTAGAATTTTCTACGATTTAAAAATCTGGTTTTATATTTATTTTAATAGTCTTGTTAATTATAAATTTAATTGTTATAGTGAAACATTTTTAAATTAATATTTTATTATTTATTATTGTTATTATTATTTTTGTTATTCATTATTATTGTTACTTATTATTATTATTATTATTATTATTATTATTGTTATTGTTATTGTTATTGTTATTGTTGTTATTCATTATTATATATTATTATTATTATTCATTATTATTATTATTATTATTATTATTATTATCATCATCATTATTGTTGTTGTTGTTGTTGTTGTTGTTAATTATCTTGTATTTAATTTTAACCTGCACCCTTATCCCCCTACCCCTATATATAGCTGTTAGGAGATTAACAGGGCAGTCAATCTGTTATCTTGTTTTTTCCCATGATCTCCCTCAAACTCCCCACAATAATTCTCTCTCTCCTCTATTATTTCATCAGCTTATACCTTTCTCAATCTCTCTCCAATCACATCTCTCTCTCTCCCTCCCTACCCTACTTCCCTAAAATCCTCCCCATTTCACGTGATTCCTCTCCTTCGTGTCCCGATCCCTACAGTCTCTCTTTCTTTTCTCTCTCTGTCACTCTCTCTCACTCGTCCTCCCTCTTTCTCTCTTTCTTCTTCTCTCCCTCGACTCCGAACCCAAGCACCAACACCACCTCACCAGCTCCGCCTCCAACTCCATACACCGCCTGCCCCAGAGCACCGCCCCCGTCTCTGATGGAATGAGTGCAGGACTTGAACAAAGATTTTAGAAGAAAATGGACTTCAACTTAAACTTTTCTTTGATATAAGATATTACAAGTAGTATACTTCTCTTCTACACCCTACTTGCACCTACACTTTCTCACTCTTCTCTCTCTAAATATTTTTCTCACAGCCAGTCTACATTCCACTAGGCTTCAGCCTATCATCTTACTACACTTCTTTTCTCACACTCTCTCTTTTCTCTAGAGAGCCTACTCTTCAACCTACTTTTATAGCCTTTTCTTAGCTTCACCTTTCTCTTGCTCACTTCCTTGACCCAAAACTGAATGGCACAACCCCTTTTATAGGGTTCAATGTCAGTTTGCTTTTTCCTCTAGAAATTTCCACAAAACTCCATGGCAGCTTCTAATGCCAATTTCCAAAGTTTGCTAGATAAATAGAGAAGCTTCTAGGTTCTTGAAGAAGTCACTACTGCATGACTTCTAACACTCCCACTCAGCAGTGACTTTATTGTTTACTAGTCCGAGTTGTTTCTTAAGTTTAAAAAATGTTTCTGCCTTCAGTGGCTTGGTGAAGATGTCAGCAATTTGATCTTCAGTCCTGCAATATGTCAGCATCACAGTCTTCATTTTAACTTGATGACGGATGAAATGATATCTTGTGTCTATGTGTTAGCTCCGTCCATGTGCTACCGGATTTTTGGCAAGTGCAATAGCTGACTTGTTGTCGATGAGGATCTCTGTTGGTGCTTCTTGTTGGTATTGCAGTTCCTTCATCAGACTCCTTAGCCATATTGCTTGACACGCACATACCGATGCTGCTATGTATTCTGCTTCGCAACTTGATAGGGCGACGACAGACTGCTTCTTTGATGACCATGGAAACGCTACTGATCCGATATTGAACATATAGCCAAATGTGCTCTTTCTTTTATCTAAATCTCCACCATAATCGCTGTCGGTGTAGCCGACTAATCTCGAATCTGTACACTGTGTATAAAATAATCCTTGATCAATACTTCCTCGGACATACCTGAGAATTCTCTTGGCTGCCTTGAAATGCTCCTGTCTTGGCTCCTCCATATATCTGCTCACTAGTCCTACCGCGAATATTATGTCGGGCCTGGTGATGGTTAGGTAGCGCAAGCTCCCGACTAAACTCTTGTATAGAGTTGGATCAATGTAGCTTCCTGGTGTGTCTCGCCTCAGCTTCACTCTGGCTTCTGCAGGAGTTGTGACTGGATTACAATTGCTTATGTTGAACTTCTGAAGGATATCCTTTGCATACTTCTTCTAAGAGATGAAGATTCCTTTCTCTGATTGCGACACTTCTACTCCAAGAAAGTATGACATTTCTCCAATGTCAGTCATCTCAAACTCCTTGATCATGTTCTTCTTGAACTCCTCGAACATTTTCGGATTGTTGCCGGTGAAGATCATGTCATCCACGTAGAGACATACGATCATAATGTCTTCATCCTTCTTCTTGGTATAGAGAGAGTGCTCATACGGACTCCGATGGAATCCGTTCTTCTGGAAGTATGCATCGATTCTGGCATTCCACGCTCTGGGCGCTTGCTTCAGTCCATACAATGCCTTCTTCAGCTTGTAGACTTTGTCTTCTTGATTCTTCACCTCGTACCCTAGTGGTTGTTTGATGTAGACTTCTTCTTCTAAGTAGCCATTCAGGAATGTGGACTTCATGTCCATCTGGTAGATTTTCCACCGGTTATGTGCTGTTAATGCGATAATGAGTCGGATGGTGTTGATCCTTGCGACTGGTGTGAACACTTCTTCATAGTCAACTCCTTCTCGCTGACTATAGCCTTTTGCAACAAGCCTGGCCTTGTACTTCTCGATTCCGCCATCTTGATTTGTCTTTGTCTTGTACACCCACTTTACTCCAATTTGTTTATGGCCTTCAGGTAAGGTAGTGAGCTCTCATGTGTCATTTCTCTTGATTGTCTCGATCTCATCATCCATGGCTTTTCTCCACTTGTCTTCTTGAGCAGCTTCTTCATAGCTGACCGGATCACATTCTGCAAAGAAGCAGAATAGTGTGTAGTCCTCCATCATCTCGACAGGCTCTGTATCATCGTACAGATCTCTTAGGCTTCTCATCCTCCTTGTTGCTCCCCCTGAAGATCTTCCTTCACTTGAGCTGGATGGTGATGATGACGGCGTTGATGTTGGGGTTGATGGAGCTGGACTATTAGGTGGACTTTGTTCTGGTCTTCCAACCTCCTGCAAGTCATCATCATTATCTTCAAAGAACATACCTTTAATATTTTTATCTTCATCGGTCCATTTCCAATAATCTTCTTCATCAAATTCCACATCTCTTGAAATGATCATCTTTTTTGTAATTGGATTGTAGAGCTTGTATGCTTTTGTCCTCCTCTCGTACCCAACGAATATGCACTTTTCTCCTCGATCGTCTAGCTTCTTTCTTTTCTGCTCCGGGATGTGTGCATATGTGATGCACCCAAACACCTTCAGGTGGTTGACGCTTGGCTTGATGTTGCTCTACATCTCCAATGGTGTCTTGAACTTGACACTCTTCGTTGGACATCGGTTGAGAAGGTAAACTGCACAATCTACGGCTTCAGCCTAGTAAGTCTTCGGCATGTACTTGCTCTTCAACATGCTTCTGACCATATTAAGAATGGTACGATTCTTTCGCTCTACTATTCCATTCTGATGTGGTGTGTAGGCGGCAGTGAGTTGATGAATTATCCCGTACTGCTTGTTGAAATTGTTGAATGCCTTTGAAGTGTATTCTCCGCCTCGATCTGATCGGAGCACCTTGATGTGGTACCCACTTTGCTTTTCTACCATCTCCTTGAATTCTTTAAATTTCTCCAGAGCTTCGGATTTTTCCTTAAGGAAATAAACCCATGTTTTTCTGCTATAATCATCAATAAATGTGAGAAAATACATGTTTCCTCCAAGAGAGATGACTTCAAATGGTCCTGCAATATCTGTGTGGACCAGTTGTAACAGTTCTGTTGCTCTTCTTGACTTTCTAACTTTGAAACTTCTTCTATGTTGCTTGCCCTTCATACAACCTTCATATAGCTGATTCGGATGGTTGATTTGCGGCAATCCTTTCACCATTTTCTCCTTCCATAGAAGATTCAGGCCACTGAAAGCGAGATGCCCGAATCATAGATGCCAGAGCCAAGTCTCGTCTTTTATGATTGTCTTCAGGCACTTGACAGAGTCAGCATGAATATTTAAGGTAAACAGTCTATTTCTAGACATGTTCACCTTTGCAATAACTTCATTTTTGTTTTTAATAGTGAGGGCAAGGTTTTTTAGGTGTATATCATAGCCTCTTTCAAGGAGCTGGCCTAGGCTCAAAATATTATTTCGTAATGCTGGAACATAGTAGACATCAGAGATGTACCTGTTCTCGCCTGTCTTTGTCTGGATCATTATATTGCTCTTGCCTTTTCCTGGAATCTTTGACTGATCTCCAAAAGTGACATCTCCTTGTACCGTCTCGTTCAGCTCGGTAAAGAACTCCTTGATGCCGCACATGTGGTTACTGGCACCTGAATCTAGATACCAGATATCCTTATTCTTGTTTTCGCTCTCCTAGTACGTCAACAGGATTGTTGAAGTGTCTGCCTGCTCCCTTTCTACAAAGTTGCTTCTTTCTGCCACTTGATTTGATTTCTCCCAACATTCGTAGCTGAGATGACCGTATCTCTTGCATTTGCAATACTGTGGCTGAGATCTGTCCTCATGATAACTTCTTCCTTGTCCTCGTCCTCGTGTGCCATGACCCCGTCCTCGATCGAACGATCGTTCACAATCTCTATTTCGATCTCGATTTTCATGGCCTCTTTGGTACTGTCTCCTACGACCTTGCTGGAAGTTTGAGCCACCTCGAAAGGAGCCTCTGCCTCTGTAGCCTCCACGTCCTCTTTGACTATCTTCTTTGATAGTCATCTTACTCTACAAGGCTTGCTCTAGATTCTCTGCTTGATTTGAACTGATGTTTATATCTTGTTCATAAGCTTGCAGAGAACCTTGCAGCTCATCAATAGATACTTCGGAAAGATCTTTAGACTCTTGTATTGCCGAAATAATATATTTGAATTTAGAGTCTAAAGTCCTAAGTATCTTCTCCATAATTCTTATATCATTAATTGCTTCTCCATTTCTCTTCATTTGATTAGTTATTGTCTGAACTCTGCTTAAATAGTCTGATATTGATTCTGTAGCTTTCATCTTTAAATTTTCAAATTCAACTCTTAATGCTTGGAGGCGTACTTTTTTTGCTCTTTCCGCACCTTGATAGGATTTTTGTAAAATCTCTCATGCTTCTTTAGATGATAGTGCATTGGAAATCTTCTCAAATGCTGATTCATCTACGCCTTGGAATATTAGGAACAAAGCCTTTTTGTCTCTTTTTCTGACCTCCTTCAACTCACTCTTCTGAGTGGCACTGAGATTGGCTTCAGTAGTAGGTGACTCCGGCTATGCATAACCGTTCTCTACAAGTTCCCATAAGTCTTGCGAGCCAAGCAAGACTTTCATCTGGATACTCCAGTTATTGTAATTGGTCTTCATCAGCTTCGAAATCTGTGGCTGGATCATGTTCGTCATCTCGTACACGAGCACCTTCGATTGGCCCAGCTAGATCGAACTCTACTCTGATACCAATTTGATGGAATGAGCACAGGACTTGAACAAAGATTTTAGAAGAAAATGGACTTCAACTTAAACTTTTCTTTGATATAAGATATTACAAGTAGTATACTTCTCTTCTACACCCTACTTGCACCTACACTTTCTCACTCTTCTCTCTCTAAATATTTTTCTCATAGCCACTCTACATTCCACTAGGCTTTAGCCTATCATCTTACTACACTTCTTTTCTCACACTCTCTCTTTTCTCTAGAGAGCCTACTCTTCAACCTACTTTTATAGCCTTTTCTTAGCTTCACCTTTCTCTTGCTCACTTCCTTGACCCAAAACCGAATGACACAACCCCTTTTATAGGGTTCAATGTTAGTTTGTTTTTTCCTCTAGAAATTTCCACAAAACTCCATGGCAGCTTCTAATGCCAATTTCCAAAGTTTACTAGATAAATAGAGAAGCTTCTAGGTTCTTGAAGAAGTCATTGCTGCATGACTTCTATTAGTCTCCTCCTCCTCACCACCCTCTGCATCCTCTCCTTGTCGCCTTCAGCCCCAGCACCACCCAGGCCAGCCCCAAGCCTCGAGCTCCTCCCCCGCTCCTCCCCGCTCGTCGACGTTGTAGCCATCCCCTCGACCTCCATCTCCTGTTGAGCACGTTCCCTGCTCGAACCCCATCGCTAGTCCCCTGCAACACCGACCCAGCATCCAGCCGTTGCACCGCCGTCGTCACCTCCTCCGACAGATCCTTCTCCGCTGCTCAGCAACCACCGCCGCCACCGTCATCCCCATAGCTCAAACGCCGCCGCTCACCGTCATGCCTCTTCCTTCACCTCCGCCCGTGCTCCACCGGCCTCAACCACGTTGTTCTGACCTCCGTGCCGCTAAATCCCCTGAGCTCCGACGACCAGCATGTGCTTCCCCTTGAGCTCTGCCTTTGAGCTCTCCTCCACCGCTCCGAACCGACCACCGACGCCAGATCTAGCCCAAGTTCCGCCGAGCACGAACTCCAATAGCCCAAGCTTCCTCCTGCGCACCTTCTTCCCTGACCTGCGCCTGAACCAGATCCAAACTGCTATCAACGTCGCCTCGATCGCCACACGTCGCGTCCGCATCGGCACCGTAGCCTCGTCATCAGGCCTGTTGGCCTCGTAGGTAAGATCACGTTACTTATTGACTCGTCTTTACCTTTTGAGATATACTGTTAATTGAGTATGTGCATAGTTTAGTAGTAATGCGAATATTGTAATATTCTGCATAGGGTGTGATGAATAATATAGCGTAAATTAAAAGAATTTATTTTGACAAAAGAATCATTTTTGAATAATTAAAAGAATTTATTTTGGCAATGAAATATTTTAGGAAAATTATAATAATTTAAAAGAAATTATTTTAGAAAAAGAATCATTTTAGAATAATTATAATGAATTCATTTTAAAAAGGAAATGATTTGCGAATAATTACAATGAGAAAAGAATTTATTTTGGAAAAGGGAATATTTAAAAGAATATTTTTAGAATTATTTAAAAGAGTTTATTTTGGAATAAGGGATTATTTTGAATTATTATAATAATAAATAATTTAAAGGAATTTATTTTGAAAAGAGAATATTTTGGATTACTATAATGAGAAATAAACTAAAAGAATTTATTTTGTAAAATGATTATTTTAAATAAATACATTATTTTGAAAAAGGATTATTTTATGAATTACTAGTTGTTGTTTACAAATAATTTTGATTATCTGATATGTCATGATATTATTGTCCATGGTCAGTTATATTTGTTATTGCTTATTGTGATTGAGAACCGTAGTAGTTATGACTTTAGTGGCCTTGTGTGTTGTGTACTAGACCTAGAGACATGTGTATGTTAACTTAGCAAAACCAGAAGAGTTGAGGGGGGGGGGGGAGTCATGGTTCATGTGATCGGATTAGACTGTTGATGTATCTTCCAGGCTCGCGCTAGTGGTTGGTGTCACCACTGGGGTTGGTTTGTAGGGCCAAAGTGAAGTGGTGTATTCACTCTGGTCAGTGGGGATCTAAATTAAAAGAATTTATTTCCATCACCCGGGTTCTATTTGAAGTTCGGGTTAGGTAGAAAACGGATTGTGTGTAGTCCTCTAGGCCGTAGCTGTAGCGGGATTGGATGCACGTAGGGGATTTGTGAACAGTCAGTATCTGATGATAGGAACGTTGACTCTGTGTGAGATATGTATCAGTGACCCGTTATAGAATGGCTAGTTATATGACTTGTTACTTGGACGATTATGGATTCTTGTGAGATATGGACCAGTTATGTTTCTTTTCATACATAGATCGGGATTAATATTTAATTATCTATAATTCGAGACATATGGTATATACATGAGAGTTTCCTTATTTGGATTATTTTGCTCGACGTACTACGTCTCGAGTTGTAGATTTTTAAGTATTAATTCTATCTAGTGTATGACCCTATTACTCGGATGATTCTTCTGATCGCTAGCTGCATGACCTCGTTACCTGATTGATTTTTGGATTCTCTGATTATTATATTCTAGTAGTGAATTACATTTAAATTATTAGAATTTCAATACCATGCTTCTATTTATTATTATTGTTATCGCATTACCCGTTCGACCTTTTCTATTCTTCCTTTTGGGATCTTGCCGTGTGTCATGCACATTAACGTACACATGTTTTCTTTGGTGTACGTTAGATTTAGATGATGGACATGTTCAGATTGGAGACGTGCCAGAGTCCAGGTATTCTCAGTAGGAGTGCCTCGCAGACAGAGTTGAAGAATAGGCCGAAGCTTAGTTATTTACTTTAGTTGTTCGATGATCCTTGTTTGTCTTTGTAGTATTTTCCATTTCCGCCTGATCGTTATATTTTATATTTTCTAGCTTTCAGATATTTTTGTATAAGGCCATGTTTGGCCCGAATATTATATCTGGGATGATGTTTCATGGTGATATGTATATTTCTGTTCTGGGTTGTTTATCATATTCTCGCTACTGTGATCAGGGACCTGTGACTTCACATTTTGTTACTTGACGCTTAGCGTATTAGATTGAGAAAAAAATCTAGTACTTATTTCTTCTCAGTCTAATACGTTGCGGGCTTGTTCACGTTCAGATTCTTAGGTATTTTAGAAAGCGGGGCGTGATAGGAGTGGTTGTAGTCACCCCCTGCTTAGTTGATTGATCAGCTACCTTGGGATAGTTGAACCGATACTCGTTCCCCGCTGGTGGCAAAAGCTTCATGCTCATCATCAGAGAGTGAGAAGGTAGGAATACCCTTGTTATTTTCCTCCAGAATTGTTCTAGTGGCGCAACAAAACTTTCTTTTGCTTTTGGACTTGGATTTCTTCTTAGAGGAAGACCCCGTCCATTGCTCATCTTGAAGTAGATCAGGATGAACCTAAAGAATTTCGCCATTGGGGCCATGTATGGAACTAGGCCTTTCTGGCGTTGTCCGTGAGGGTCATCATTAACCATCTTTATTTCCACCTTGGTTATAGGTTCGGGCTAAAACCACATTAATGGGAGAGAACAAAAACTAATTGTTACTGCATTTGCACCCACTTTCTTCTCTTTAGGCTATTTTGTGGTGATTATCCTAACGTCAATCAATGCTTGGATTTTGTCCTTGAGGGCATAACATGTCTTGGTGGGATGATGAACTGCCTGATAGAATGCACAATATCTTGGATCCATCGTTTGCTTGGCTCCCTCGTGGTCAATGATTGGAGACAATTTGATCTTATTGTTCTCCTATAGGTATTTAAAGATATCGGGAACCTCATCTTCCTTAAAGGAGCATATTTTTGGGAATTTTGGCTCAGAAGTCTTCTGTTGCTTTTAAGGTCGTTGCTACCATTGAGGCGATTGCTGCTTTGGCGCATGTTGCTGCTGTTGTGGCTGTAGTTGGAATGTTTGATTTGCATCCATCATATTTGCCTGCGTCTTTCCTTTACCACGGGGAACAAAGTTCTGCTTTGGTTGATTTTCCGCCGATTGACCTCTTTCAGCCTTCTTCCTTTAAAGGAAACGTTCAACCTGTTCCCTGCGCACCTTCAATTCTTTCCATGTCTTAAATGGCGTCATGCCCATAGCTTCCAGCACATCCAAGGAAAGATTATTGTGACATGTTTGGAGGATGAATTCCTCCGTGACCTGATCTCGACAGTTCATCTCCTTGTTCTAGATACGCATAACAGAGTTCTTGACCAACCCCCCATCCTTTTGCTTCTCATCAAAATGTGTCCCGATTGACACCTCAGTGTCATCATCAAAGAAGTTAGTGAGAAACATGTTCTCCATGTCGTCCTAACTGTTGATACTTCCTGGCTTGAGGCGGCGGTACCATTCAAAGGCAGCTCTACGTAGGGTGCCCACGAATGACCTGACTATTAATGATTCATTGCTAGAGATCAAACCTAGGTGAGACTTAAAGTAAATTAAGTACTGAGTGGGTGAACCTTTTTCGTCGAACAACGTGAAGTTGAATAAGGTGAACTTTGCTAGATACGGAATCGTCTCCCACTCTTTTGGATAAGGGTATGGGATGCCAGTCTTCTTTACCTCTTGAGCAGTCATCAAAGCATTAATCTTGCTCTCAAGGTCTTTCATCTTCAAATCCTCACATGTATCCTTCTTCAATCGACTCTCAGGAGGAACGATGGGACCTCCCCTAGTGTTAGTATTGTTGATTAGGCCACCCCCAGTGTCTTTGTCATCAAGAGGAGTATCAGCATTGATGTTCTCCTCTACTTCTAAGTCACTATCTACTTGATTAGTAATGTGGCGATGACTGGATTCACCTTGCTGATTTGACAACTTCTAAAGTTGTTGGGCATGTAAATCCTTGACCTGTTGTACGACCATTTCCATCTCGATTTTAAAATCTTCCTTCTATTTGGCCAAGGCCACTTGAAAGAGTTGATCCATTTGCTCAGTAGTGATCATGAATGATTCTTGATTTTATCCCACACTAGATACTGTATTGTCAGAAGCAGCCGCGGAGCAAGAGTCTAATGCTTCATCATCTGAAGATCGCGTTATATGCAGTCTAGGTTTGATAGTCCCATACCGTAGCCAAGCAAGACGCTGATATGCCCCAGGAAAAGGATCGTGGTTGGAATGCTAGGTTGACTTTTCCTTGTCCGCCATGTTGATGGTGACTCCTGAGAGTTCGTCACTTTGACCGGTTGATCTTCTTTTATGAAAGCGTCTTGATTTGAATTCGGACGCTTTAGCGGAGATCCTTTCAAATACTGAGACTCTCCGTGAAGCGACCTTCGGGCAGCTACAATCCATCAGTACCACTCTGATTAATCTCTCACAAGGACAGTGAGAGTCCGATCCTGGAGTACTTCTCTTTTGATATTTATTTGTACCCCCAGCCTGATAGTATAACTCATCGGCGTTATGGCTGGAGCAACCTATTGGCTATTTGTTAGAGCTTTTAGGTTTAATGCCCTCTTCTATAGGACATGTTTTCTTCTGAATAGGTAATGCCTTGCAGGCATTCACAGGAGTCATCTGTTTGAAATCGTACCTTCGCAAGGGTGAAACCTTCACGGGCTCCTGGTCTTCTATACACACCCCCAAATGGGTGGTTACAGGAATCAAAGGGCGTGCACGACCCCCAGTCTGAATAGCTGCTTGGGAATCATTCAACGGGCCCAAGCATTGCTTAACAGGAGCTTTTCCTCGATCTTCATGCAGGGAACCAAGGCGCTCCTTCAACGAGATTCTGAATTTAGAGAGATCCACACTACCGTAGGGCTTCACCGGAGGCACGGGAGCAAAAAGAACGGGATCGGATGTTGATCGAGGCTGGGAAGTAGCCTTGGAGCTAAAATTAAGTGAGAGACACGACTGGTGTGTGACGCCCCTGGGTTCACACAAGGCTGTAGTCCAAGGTGAAACCAGAAATGTCAAATCTTCCATGCACCACACCGTGCAGTAACATGTTTCACCATCACAATTACTATCTCTCTAGTAGAATCAACAACAGGTGTAGTACAAGGCAAGTAACAGATTATACAAGAATCAATTGATGAAATAATAGAGATCAAATAAATGTTTCGTCATCTAATATACTGGAATACAAGTAAATGTCTAAAATAAGTGAACTGGATTTCTCAACAAGTATCAAATACAAAATGTCTGACAAAAGGAAATAAGGCACACAGCCTTTACAACTTCTAGAATAAGACTCTCACATGTCTACACAAAAAAAATCTACAGTGGAGCTCAAAAGAAAATATAACTAAATAGACGGCTGAAGCTAGAGTGTATCGCCATCAACCTACGACTCTCCGGGCTCCTGGCTCGTTACCTGAAAGGGGGAGGGATAACGAGCGTCAAAGCGCTAGCGAGCAACCTCACAACCAACCCCAAGGGATAGGGCTCGCTGTATAAGAAAATATAGTTAATACATAATAATATAAATCATCTACACAAACATTAATGGGTTTTAGTACTTAGGGAAATACAACACGAGCATATGTACGTCGAGCGAAATAATCCAAACAAGGAAACCCTCATGTATATAC
>BQKN01000138.1:133946-194365 GCA_022839385.1 Asparagus kiusianus | reverse complement strand
GTCGACTCAGCAGAAACTCATGACAACAGGAGTTGATATCATGAGTCGACTCATGACAGTCATGGGTCGACTCATGAGCTGAAAACTGCATGCTCGACTCTGCTGCACATGATTTGAAATTTTGCACACTCAACCTTATTACTGATGTACATATACATTCTCAAAATCTACAGGGTCTTACACGGTGTCTCCCGCTAAGCTGAGAAGTCTTGGCTGTTTCTGGTATCGTTTTAGGGGTTGTTTTGGCCTTCGGCACCCGGATTTGCTTCGATTTTGGCAATTCTTTGACCACTTCTTCCTTTTGCAACTCTTGTGCCTTTTGCACAAGGATCCGCGCATGCGCAAGAAGTGCGCGGCGCTTCTGGATGCGCACTTCAAGAGTAGAACGGGATCGTTAGACCCAAACCCACTTGTTAGTCGGCTGTTGGGAGGAGAAACCCATTGTTTGATGTAGCGACGACTTAGCCATTTGGCGCCTCCTGAACTCTAGATCTACTTGATAATGGAGCCCGTCCATCTACTTCAGAGCCTTGGCAAATTGGTAGGCAAGGCGTTGGAGCCATCTCTGGCGAGTCCTCTTCGTTAGGACTGGTGCGCCTTCAACGAGCAACCCCTTGGCTTTTGAGGAGTTATCATGAGCATCAGATCTGGCTTTCTTGGAGGTTAGAGAGGAGTCTTCAATAGGATTTGTGTGAAGATCGTCACAGTGAGTCTTCAGATCTGAAAGCCCATAAACCTTCTTCACGAAAGTGGTCTTCCTGCGTTTGCAAGGAGATGAAGATCTGGAGGAGGAGGAGACATATTCTTCAAACTTCTGCTGGTCAAACTCGTATTTGACCTCTTCATCCTCAGGGATCTTGATCAGTGGTTGCTGCAGGATAGCCTCAGAAGTGAGGCTATTAGCTCCTACTATGGTCGCCAGCATGTTCATGTCAGAAATCATTTTCATTATGGTTGAATCTATTACAATCGTTTATCAACTTCTACAGATTCACACCAAAAAAAGTTGATCTTTTTATAAGATCTTCTTACAACAAAAATAAATAGGGGATTTCTTAAAAAACACACGTAGGATCGTTTATCGATTGCTACTTGCACTGGATCTTTGCCGGTCCCGGGGTTTATCCGTGGACCACCAATGATCAGATCCGAATGATTTCATTGTCTTGCAAAGGAGATAAGAAGTTAAAGTGAATATCTAAGTAATGGTGAGACAAACACTATTCTTGAGATCACAACAACGGTACGATCTCAAGGGATGCGGATGAACGGGACTGAAAGAACTGCAGATCTGTCAAACTCTTCTTCTCTTTGTTGAAGAACTCGCCAAGAACTTGCTTCCTCCTTGCTAAAATTCACGCTCCTCACTCTCCAAACCGACAGGGCTTCACCGTGGCTCCAAAATTCCCCCTTGTGAATGAAGGCCCTAGGGCTGTATTTATAGGCTTTGGAAGCTCTGTTTTCAGATAAGAACGAACGATTTGATCTCATCTTCTGTCGTAACCACTTTGTCATGTTCAAAGATAGTCTCCAATCAGTAGTAGAGGTTTTTGGATGAAGAAATCATGAAATATTATCAAAAAAATAGGTTTTTGGGCAGTTAACAGGTAAAAATAGCATTTCTGGGTGAAAAGACACCAGGGGTGTCTTGGCCTTTGGCCGAGACGCCGCCGGCGTTTCTTGCGATTATTTTGCCCCTAACTTTTGCGTCTGATCTCGGATTGAAGGGATTCAAAGTGCGTTGGAAAGCCGAAGAAGAGATCTACAACCTCCCATTGACGAAATACTCACGATGTAGGTAAGACACGATTGACGCTTCATCTTTTGCGGGCAAAACTTAACTCCCGGTCGAGACGTTTCTTCATCGTTTTGCTGTCTCGTTGATTTGTATACCTTGTTAATTCGCTTCATGTGTTTGTTTAACTTCTCTATAGCATCATATAATCCTCATTGATCTGGATAATGATGTTCATCGTCTCCTCTTCATCTCGAGCTGCATGCGGGAACCTATAGGTAATTTTTGATGCCTACAGACACCCGTGTCGAAATATCTTTGACGAAGTCAAAACCGATGATTTCATGAGCTATAACACGTGATTATAGACCATTTTCATGTGTTCAGGTCTGACGGCAAATAAGTTGGCGGAGTTCAAATTTTGTGACTTCGTGGGCTATAATCCATAATTTTCTGACCATTTTAGTTCATTTCGAACTGGGCGTGATTTCATGTGTTCTAATCCATTGTTCGAATTTTACGAGTTCGTGAGTTATAGGAGACAATTTTTGCTCAACTTTGATGGTTTCGTCCAATGGCAAACGGCTCTACGTAGTCAAATTTCACAATTTCATGAGCTATAACTCACGAAATTCATTCATTTACGCCCATTTTCGGTCTGGCACAAACAATTAGGCGGAGTACATATTTCCTGATTTCGTGAGCTATAACCCATAGTTTTCTGATCGTTTCGGTCCGTTTTGACCCGGACGCGATTTCATGGGTTATAACACATTGTTTGAATTTCATGAGTTTGTGAGCTATAGGCAGCGATTTCGGTCCGTTTTGCCCAAACTTTGACAGTTTCGTTTTGCGGCAAATGACTCGGTGGAGTCAAATTTCACGATTTCGTAAGCTATAACCCATGAAATTTGTCCATTTACGCCCCTTTTTGATCCGGTGCAGACAATTAAGCGGAGTGCATATTTCACGATTTCGTTAGCTATAACCCATGATTTGACACATTTTGTCAGTTTTGGCCCGTTTCGACCCACCGCTATAAATTTTTGCCAAATCCAAAGCCGACGATTTCATGAGCAATAATCCATAAATTTTGACCATTTTCTTCTATTTCGACCGGTTATCAGAAATGTCAAAACCAATAATTTCATAAGCTATTGTCCTAACGATTTCTGACCATTTTGGTCTGTTCGACACCTCGTGTCAAATTATCTATGCGAAATTCAAAACCAATGATTTCATGCGTTATAACATGTGATTATTGACACTTCTCATGAGTTTGGGCCCGACGACAAATAATTAGGCGGAGTTAAAATAACGTGATTTCTAGGTTATAACTCATGGTTTTTGACTGTTTCGGTCCGTTCTGACCCGGGCGAGATTTCATGGGTTATGACTCAATGTATGAATTTCATGAGTTCATGAGCAATAAGCAACAATTTTTGCCCAACTTTGACGGTTTCGTCCGACGGCAAATGACTCGGCGGAGTCAAATTTCATGATTTTGTGAGCTATAACTCACGAAATTTGTCCATTCACACCTATTTTTGGCTCTTTGTAGGCGGGGTGCATATTTCACGATTTCGTGAGCTGTAACCCATGATTTGTGACATATTGTGTCAGTTTCGTCCCGTTTCGACCCGGCGTGAGAAATCTTTGCCAAATCCAAAACCGACGATTTCATGAGCTATAACCCATGAATTTTGACCATTTTCTTCTGTTTTAGGTGAGTGTCCGAAATGTCAAAACTGACGATTTTATGAGCTATTGTCCGTACAAATTCTGACCATTTTGGTCTATTTGAAGTCCCGTGTTAAAATATCTTTACCGAATTTAAAACCAATAATTTCACGAGCTATAACACGTGTTTATTGACACTTCTCATGCATTCGGTCCCGACAACAAATAATTAGGAGAGTTAAAATATCACGATTTCATTGGTTATAACCCACGGTTTTTTGTTTGTTTTTTTCCGTTTTGACCCAGGCGCGATTTCATGGGTTATAACCAATTGTTCGAATTTCACGAGTTTGTGAGTTATAAGCAACGTTTTTTCCCCAACTTCAATGGTTTTGTCCGACAGCAAATGACTTGACGGCGTCAAATTTTATTATTTCGTGGGTTATAACCCACAAAATTTGTCCATTTACGGCCCTCATCGGCCCGTTGCAGACAACTAGGAGGGGTGCATATTTCACGATTTTGTGAGCTATAATCCATGATTTCAAACAAATTTTGTCAGTTTTGGTCCGTTTTGTGCCGGCGCTAGAAATCTTTGCTGAATTCAAAACCAAAGATTTCATGAGCTATAACTCATTTTCTTCTGTTTCGGTCGGGTGTCAAAAATGTCAAAACTAACAAATTAATGAGCTATTTTCTGTAGAATTTCTAACTATTTTGGTCTGTTCGATGCCCCGTATGAAAATATCTTTGCCGAATTCAAAACTAAAGAATTCATGAGCTATAACACATGATTATTGACCCTTCTCGTGCGATTGGGGCCGGCGACAAATAATTAGGCGGAGTACAAATATCACGATTTCATGGGTTATATACCCATGGTTTTTTGACTGTTTCGATTCATTTTGACCCTGACGTGATTTCATGGGTTATAACCCATTGTTCAAATTTTACGAGTTTATGAGCTATAGGTAACGATTTTTTCCCAACTTTTACGATTTCATCCTACGGCAAATGACTAGGTGGAGTCAAATTTCACAATTTTGTGTGCTATAACCCACAAAGTTTATCCATTTACGCTCTTTTTCGACCCGGTGCAGACAATTAGGCGTAGTGCATATTTCGCGATATCGTGAGCTATAACCCTTGATTTCTGACATATTTTATCAGTTTCGATCCGTTTCGACCCGGTGGTAGAAATCCTTGCCAAATTCAAAGCCAACGATTTCATGAGCTGTAATCTATGAATTTTAACCATTTCCTTATGCTTCGGCTTGGTGTCGAAAATGTCAAAACTAACGATTTTACGAGATATTGTCTGTATGATTTCTAATGATTTTGGTCTATTTGATGCATCATGTCAAAATATCCTTGCAGAATTCACGACTTCGTGAGCTATAGACAATGATTTTTGGCCAACTTCGACGGTTTCATCCGACGATAATGATTTTGACATTTCTGACCATTTTGGTCTGTTCGACGCCCCTACCAGAATATATATGCTGAATTCAAAACCGATGATTTCATGAGCTAGAACACGTGATTATTGATCCTTATCGTGCGTTTGAGCCCAATAAAAAATAATTAGGTGGGGTTCAAATATCACGATTTTATGGGTTATAACCTATGGTTTTCTGACGTTTCGGTCCGCTTCGACCCATGAGTGATTTTATGGGTTATAACCCATTGTTTTAATTTTTTGAGTTCGTGAGCTATAGGCAACGATTTTCGCCTAACTTTGACGGTTTCTTTAGACGGCAAATGACTCGCTAGAGTCAAATTTCATGATTTCGTGTGCTTTAATTCACGAAATTTGTCCATTTAAGCCCCTTTTCTACTCAGTGGAGACAATTAGGCGGAGTGCATATTTCATGATTTAATGAGCTATAACCCATGCTTTTTGGTACATTTTGTTAGTTTTAGTCCGTTTCAACCCGGTGCCAGAAATCTTTGCCAAATTTGAAACCGACGATTTCATGAGCTGTAACCCATGAATTCTGACCATTTTCTTCTGTTTTGGTCGGATATCAGAAATGTCAAAATCGACCATTTCATGAGCTATTATCCATATGATTTTTGACTATTTTGGTCTATTCGACGCCCCATGCCAAAATATCTTAGCCGAATTCAAAACCGATGATATAATGAGCTATAACACGCGATTATTGATCCTTCTCGTTCATTTGGGTCCGGTGGAAAATAATTAGGTGGAGTTCAAATAGCAAGAGTTCATGGGTTATAACCTGTTGTCAGAACTTCATGAGTTCGTGCGCTATAGACAACGATTTTTGTCCAACTTTGAAGGTTTCGTCCGACGGTAAATGACTTGGCAGAGTCAAATTTCATGATTCCGTGAGCTATAACCCACAAAATTTGTTCGTTTATGCCCCTTTTCGGCTCAGTGTTGATAATTAGGCGGAGTACATATTGCTATAACCCATGATTTGTGACACAGTTTGTCAGTTTCGGTCCATTTTAGCCCGGGGGAAAATAATTAGGCTGACTTAAAATATCACGATTTTATGGGTTATAACCCATGGTTTTCCAACCATTTTGGTCAGCTTCGACCCGGACGTGATTCAATGGGTTATAACTCATTGCTTGAATTTCATAAGTTAGTGAGCTACAAGTAACGATTTTTGGCCATCTTCGACGGTTTCGTCCAACGACAAATGACTCGGGTGTCAAAAAGCAACGATTTCATGAGCTGGCACTAGAAATCCTTGCTGAATTCAAAAAGCAACGATTTCATGAGCTGTAACACATGAATTTTGACTATTTCCTTTTGTTTTGACCGGGTGTCAAAAATGTCAAAACTGACAATTTCATGAGCTATTGTCTGTACGACTTCTGACCATTTTGGTCTATTCAATGCCTCGCATCAAAATATCCTTGCCGAATTCAGAACTGATGATTTCATGAGCTATAACACATGATTATTGACCCTTCACGTGTGTTTGGGCCCGGCGTCAAATAATTAGGCGGAGTTAAAATAACTCAAATTCTAGGTTATAACTCATGGTTTTCTGACCATTTTGATCCGTTTTGACCCGGGCATTATTTCATGGTTTATGACCCATTGTACGAATTTCAGGAGTTCGTGAGCTATAAGCAACGGTTTTTGCCCAATTTCGATAGTTTTTGGTCTGTTTGATACCCCGTGTTAAAATATCTTTGCCGAATTCAACACTGATGATTTCATAAGCTATAGCATGATGATTATTTACCCTTCTCGTATGTTTGGGCCCAGCGGCAAAAAATTAGGTGGAGTTAAAATATCGTGATTTTATAGTTTATAACCCTTGGTTTTCTGACTGTTTTGGTCTGTTTCGACCCGGTCGTGATTTCTTAGGTTATAACCCATTGTTCAAATTTCATGAGTTCATGAGCTATAGGCAATGATTTTTGCCAAACATTGATGGTTTCGTTCGGCGGTAAATGACTCAGCGGAGTCAAATTTCACGATTTCATGAGCTATAGCCTATGAAATTTGTCCATTTACGCCCCTTTTCGGCCCAGTGCACACAATTAGGCAGAGAACATATTTCACGATTTCGTAAGCTACAACCCATGATTTTTGATACATTTTGTCAGCTTCTGTCCATTTCGACCCAGCACCAAAAGTCTGTATTGAATCCAAAACCGATGATTTCATGTGCTGTAAACCATGAATTTTGATTATTTTCTTATATTTTAGCTGGATGTCGAAAATGCCAAAACTGACAATTTCAAGAGCATTGTCCGTAGAATTTCTGACCATTTTGGTATGTTCGACACTCTGTGTCCAAATATATTTGCCGAATTCAAAAACAATTATTTCATGAGCTATAACTCATGATTATTGACCCTTCTTGTACGTTTGGGCTCGGCGGCAAATAATTAGGCGGAGTTCAAATATCTCGATTTCATAGGTTATAATCCTTGATTATCCGACCATTTCGGTCCATTTCAACTCGTGAGCGATTTCATGGGTAATAACCTATTGTTTGAATTTTACGAGTTCGCGAACTATTTGCAACAATTTTGCCTAACTTTGACGGTTTTGTTTGACAGCAAATGACTCGGCAGATCAAAATTTTGCTGCTTCGTGATCTATAATACACAAAATATATTCATTTACGCCCCTTTTCGGCTTAGGCAGACAATTAGAAAGAGTGCATATTTTTCGATTTCGTGAGCTATAACCCATGATTTATGACACATTTTCTCAGTTTCGGTCCGTTTCAACCCTATGCCAGAAATCATTGCTGAATTGAAAACCGACGATTTCATGAGGCGTAACTCATGAATTTTGACCATTTTCTTCTATTTCGGCTAGGTGTCAGAAAGGTCAAAACCGACAATTTCATGAGCTATTGTTCATATGATTTCTCACCATTTTGGTCTGTTCGACACCCCGTGTTAAAATAACTTTGCCAAATTCAAGCCCGTGATTTCATGAGATATAATACTTGATTATTGACCCTTCTCGTGTGCTTGGGCCCAGTGGCAAATAATTCGACGGAGTTTGAATTTCGCAATTTCATGGGTTATAAGCCATGGTTTTCTGATCGTTTCGGTTCGTTTCAACCCGTGCGCGATTTCATGGTTATAACCCATTGTTCAAATTTCTTAAGTTCGCGAGATATAAAAAATTATTTTGGCCAACTGCGATAGTTTTGTCTGACGAAAAATGACTTGGTGGAGTCAAAATTCATAATTTCGAGAGTTATAATAACCCATAAAATTTGTCCATTTATGTCCTTTTTCGGCCCGGCGCGGACAATTAGGCGGAGTGCATGTTTTGCGATTTCGTGAGCTATAACTCATGATTTCTGACACATTTTGTCAGTTTCGGTCCGTTTCGACCTGACCCCATAAATCTTTGTCGAATTCAAAACTGATGATTTCATGAGCTGTAACCCATGAATTTTGACCATTTTCTTCTGTTTCGGCCGGATGTCAAAAATGTCAAAATTGACGATTTCAAGCATTGTTGTCTGTACGATTTTTGACCATTTTTGTCTGTTAAACGCCCCTTATCAAAATATCTTTTATTATGTCAAAACCAATGATTTCATGAGCTATAACCCATGATTTTGACTATTTGTCGTGCGTTTGGCCCGACGGCAAATAATTAGGCGGAGTACAAATTTCACGATTTCATGGGCCGTAACCCATGATTTTCCGACTATTTCAATCTATTTCAACTTGGTCGCGATTTCATGGGTTATAACCTATTGTTCGAATTTCACGACTTTGTGACCTATAGATGATAATTTTTGCCCAACTTCGATGGTTTCGTCCAACGATAAATGGCTCTACATAGTTAAATTTTACGATTTCGTGAGCAATAACCGACGAAATTCGTCCATCTACGCCCCTTTTTGGCCTGTTGCAAACAATTAGGTGGAGTACATATTTCATGATTTCTTGAGCTATATCCATGGTTTTCTGACCGTTTCGGTCCGTTTCGACTCAAGCGTGATTTCAGGGGTTATAACCTATTGTTCGAATTTCACGAGTTCGTGAGCTATCGACAGTGATTTTAGCCCAACTTCGTCAGTTTTGTCCGATGGTAAATGACTCGGCGGAATCAAATTTTAGGATTTTGTAAGCTATAACCCATTAAATTTGTCAATTTACGCCTCTTTTCGGCCCGGTGTAGACAATATATACGGAGTGCATATTTCATGATTTCGTTAGCTATAACCCATGATTTGTGACACATTTTGTCAGTTTCGGTTCGTTTTGACCCGACGCCAGAAATCATTGCCAAATCCATAACTGACGATTTTATGAGCTGTAACCCATGAATTTTGACTATTTTCTTCTGTTTTGGCCGGTTGTCAGAAATATCAAAACTGACGATTTCATGAGCTATTGTCCTAACGATTTCTGACCATTTTGGTTTGTTCGATGCATTGTGTCAAATTATCTTTGCTGAATTCATAATCGATGATTTTGTGTGTTGTAACATGTGATTATTGACCATTCTCGTGCGTTTGGGCCCGACGACAAATAATTAGGCGGAGTTAAAATAATGTGATTTTTTGGTTATAACTCATGGTTTTCTGACTGTTTCGGTCCGTTTCAACCTAGGTACGATTTCATGGGTTATGACCAGTTGTACGAATTTCATGAGTTTGTGAGATATAAGCAACGATTTTTGTCCAACTTTGATGGTTTCGTCCGACGGCAAATATCTCGACGGAGTCAAATATCATAATTTCGTGAGCTATAACCCAAGAAATTTCTCCATTTACACCTTTTTTCGGCCCATTGCAGACAATTAGGCGGGGTGCATATTTCGTGATTTTGTGAGTTGTAATGTAAGATTTTTGACACATTTTGTCAGTTTCAGTCTGTTTCGACCCAGTGCTAGAATTTTTTTTGTATAATCCAAAACTGACGATTTCATGAGCTATAACCCATGAATTTTGGCTATTTTCTTCTGTTTTGGTTGAGTGTCAGAAATGTCAAAATTAACGATTTCATGAGCTATTGTCCGTACGATTTCTGACCATTTTGGTCTATTCGAAGCCACTTGTCAAAATATCTTTGCCGAATTCAAAATCGATGATTTTATGAGCTATAACATGTGTTTATCAACCCTTCTCGTGCGTTTGGGTTCGACAGCAAATAATTAGGCCGAGTTAAAATATCACGATTTCACAGGTTATAACCCTTGGTTTTTAACTGTTTCGGTCCGTTTCGACTCGTGTGTGATTTCATGCATTATAACCCACTGTTCGAATTTCTCGAGTTCGTAAGCTATAAGAAACGATATTTTCTCAACTTCGATGGTTTTTTCCGATGGTAAATGACTCGGCGGAGTCAAATTTCATGATTTCATGGGCAATAACCCACAAAATTTGTCCATTTACACCCTCTTCAGCCCATTGCAAACAATTAGGGCGGGTGCATATTTCGTGATTTCTCTTTTTGTCAGGTTTGTTCCGTTTCCACCCGGCACTGGAAATATTTGCCGAATTCAAAACAGACAATTTTCTTTTGTTTTGGTCGGGTGTTGGAAATGTCGAAACTAACAATTTCATGAGCTATTGTCCGTATGATTTCTGACCATTTTGGTCTGTTCGATGCCGCGTGTCAAAATATCTTTGTTGAATTCAAAACTTATGATTTTATGAGCTTTAACACATGATAATTGACCCTTCTCGTGCGTTTCGGCCCGGTGGCAAATAATTAGGTAGAGTTCGAATATCATGATTTCAGAGGTTATAACCCATGGTTTTTTGACTGTTTCGGTTCGATCTGACCCGAATGTGATTTCATGGTTTATAACTCATTGTTCAAATTTCACGAGTTTGTGAGCTATAGCCAACGATTTATACCTAACTTTGACGGTTTCGTCCGACGAAAAATGACTCGGCGGAGTCAAATTTCACGATTTTGTGAGCTATAACTCACGAAATTTATCCATTTACGCCCCTTTCGGCCCGGTGTAAACAATTAGGCGGAGTGCATATTTCCCGATTTCGTGAGCTATAACCCTTGATTTCTGACACATTTTGTCTGTTTCGGTCCATTTCGATCGGGCTCTAGAAATCTTAGCCGAATCCAAAATTGACGATTTCATGACTGGTACCCATGAATTTTGACCATTTTCATCTGTTTCGGCCAGGTGTCAGAAATATCAAAATTGACGATTTCATGAGCTATTGTCCGTACAATTTCTGACCATTTTGGCCTGTTCGATGCCTTGTGTCAAAATATCTTTGCCGAATTCAAAACCGAAGATTTCAAGAGCTATAGCACGTGATTATTGACCCTTCTCATGTGTTTGGGCCCAACGACAAATAGTTTGGCAGAGTTCAAATATCATGATTTCATGGGTTATAACTCATGGTTTTCCGACTATTTCGGTCCGCTTCGACCGGTAGGCGATTTCATGGGTTATAACCCATTGTTTGAATTTCATAAGTTCGTGAGCTATGGGCAATGATTTTTTCCTAACTTTGACGGTTTCCTCTGATGGCAAATGACTCGACAGAGTCAAATTTCATGATTTTGTGTGCTATAACCCACAAAATTTGTCTAGTTACGCCTCTTTTCGACCCGGTGCAGACAATTAGACGGAGTGTCCATTTACCCCCTTTCGGCCCTGTGCAGACAATTAGACGGAATGCATATTTCTCGATTTCATGAGCTATAACCCATCATTTTTAACCATTTTCTTCTGTTTTGGCTGGGTGTCGGAAATGTTGAAACAATTACATGAGGTATTATCTGTATGATTTCTGACACATTTTTGTCTGTTCGATGCCCCATGCCAAAATATCTTCGTCGAATCCAAAACTGATGATTTCATGAGCTATAACACGTGATTATTAACCCGTCTTGTGTGTTTGGGCCCGGTGATAAATAATTAGGCGGAGTTCAAATATCTCGATTTCATGGGTTATAACCCATGGTTTTCTGATAGTTTCGATCCGTTTTGACCCAGGCATGATTTCATGGGTTGTAACCGATTGTTTGAATTTCACAAGTTCACGAGCTATAGACAATGATTTTTGGATAACTTTGACGGTTTTGCCTAGCGACAAATGCCTCAGCGGAGTTAAATTTCTCGATTTTGTGAGCAAAAATTATCAAATTTGTCCATTTAAGATCCTTTTTGACCCGATGCAGACAATTAGGTGGAGTGCATATTTAACCCTTGATTTCTGGCACATTTTGTTAGTTTCGGTCCGTTTCGACCCGGCGCCATAAATCTTTGTCGATGATTTTATTCTGTTTCAGCAGAGTGTCAAAAATGTCAAAACTGACGATTTCATGAGCTATTGTCCGTGTGATTTCTAACCATTTTGGTCTGTTCGACACCCCATGTCAAAATATCTTTGCCAAATTGAAAACCGATGATTTCATGAGCTATAACACGTGATTATTGACCATTCTCCTATGTTTGGGCCCAGTGGTAAATAATTTGCTGAAGTTTAAATATCACAATTTTATGGGTTATAACCTTTGGTTTTCTGATCGTTTCGGTCCGTTTCGACTAGGGCATGATTTCTTGGGTTATAACCTATTGTTCGAATTTTATGAGTTCATGCGCAATAGGCAATGATTTTTGCCAAACATCGATGGTTTCGTTTGACGGCAAATGACTCGTGGAGTCAGATTTCACGATTTTGTGAGCTATAACTTACAAAATTTATCCATTTACGCCCCTTTCGGCCCGGTGTAAACAATTAGGCGGAGTGCATATTTCCCGATTTCGTGAGCTATAACCCTTGATTTCTGACACATTTTGTCTGTTTCGGTCCATTTCGATCGGGCTCTAGAAATCTTAGCCGAATCCAAAATTGACGATTTCATGACTGGTAACCCATGAATTTTGACCATTTTCATATGTTTCGGCCAGGTGTCAAAAATATCAAAATTGATGATTTCATGAGCTATTGTCCGTACAATTTCTGACCATTTTGGCCTATTTGACGCCTTGTGTCAAAATATCTTTGCCGAATTCAAAACCGAAGATTTCAAGAGCTATAACACGTGATTATTGACCCTTCTCGAGTGTTTGGGCCCAACGACAAATAGTTTGGTAGAGTTCAAATATCATGATTTCATGGGTTATAACCCATGGTTTTACGACTGTTTCGGTCCGCTTCGACCCGTAGGCGATTTCATGGGTAATAACCCATTGTTTGAATTTCATAAGTTCATGAGCTATGGGCAATGATTTTTTCCTAACTTTGACGGTTTCCTCTAATGGAAAATGACTCGACAGAGTCAAATTTCATAATTTTGTGTGCTATAACCCACAAAATTTGTCTAGTTACGCCTCTTTTCGACCCGGTGCAGACAATTAGACGGAGTGTCCATTTACCCCCCTTTCGGCCCTATGCAGACAATTAGACGGAATGCATATTTCTCGATTTCATGAGCTATAACCCATGATTTTTAACCATTTTCTTCTATTTTGGCTGGGTGTCGGAAATGTTGAAACAATTACATGAGGTATTATCTGTATGATTTCTGACACATTTTTGTCTGTTCGATGCCCCATGCCAAAATATCTTCGTCGAATTTAAAACTAATGATTTCATGAGCTATAACACGTGATTATTAACCCGTCTTGTGTGTTTGGGCTCGGCGATAAATAATTAAGCGGAGTTTAAATATCTCGATTTCATGGGTTATAACCTATGGTTTCTGATATTTTGGCATGTCTATGTGATTTCATGGGCCCGTCTATGTGATTTTTGACTATTTTGGTCTGTTCGACGTACCATGTTAAAATATCTTTGCCGAATTGAAAATCGATAATTTTATGAGCTAACACATGATTATTGACCCTTCCCGTGTGTTTGGGCCTAACGGAAAATAATTTGGCGGTGTTTAAATATCACAATTTTATGGGTTATAACCAATACTTTTCTTACTGTTTCGGATCGTTTCAACCCAGGCGAGATTTCATGGGTTATAACCCATTGTTCAATTTTCTCGAGTTCATGAGCTATAGACAATGATTTTTTCCTAACTTCGACAGTTTTGTCCGATAGCAAATGACACGGCAGAGCCAAATTTCACGATTTCGTGTGCTATAAACTGCGAAATTTGTCCACTTACGCCCTTTTTTGACTCGGCACAGACAAGTAGGTGGAGTGCATATTTCCTAATTTCATGAGCTACAACCCATGATTTCTGACACATTTTGACAGTTTCGATCCTTTTTAACCCGGTGCCAGAAATCTTTGCCGAATTCAAAACCGACGATTTCATGAGCTGTTACCCATGAATTTTGACCATTTTCTTCTGTTTAGGCCGGGTATCAGAAATTTTAAAATCGACGATTTTATGAGCTTTTGTCCATACGATTTCTAACCATTTTGGTCTATTTGACACACCGTGCCAGGATATATATGCCGGATTCAAAACCGATGATTTTATGACCTATAACACGTGATTATTGACTACTATCGTGCGTTCGGGCTCAGTGGTAAATAATTAGGTGGAGTTCAAATAGCACGATTTCATGGGTTATAACCTATGCTTTTCTAACTGTTTCAGTCAATTTCGACCCGGATGCGATTTCATAGGTTATAACTCAATGTTCAAATTTCATGAGTTTGTGAGCTGTAGGCAAGGCTTTTTGGCCAACTTTGACAGTTTTGTCCGACGTCAAATGGCTCTGCGAACTCAAATTTCACGATTTTGTGAACTATGACCCACAAAATTTGTTCATTTACGCCCCTTTTCGGCCAAGTGAATTGAAGACAATTAAGCGGAGTGCATATTTCGCGATTTCGTGAGCTATACCCATGATTTCTAACACATTTTGTTAGTTTCGGTCCGTTTCGACCCGATGCCAGAAATCTTTGACGAATCCAAAACTGACAATTTCATGAGCTGTAACACATTAATTTTGACCATTTTATTCTGTTTCGTCGGCTATCAAAAATGTTAAAATCAACGATTTCATGAGTTATTGTCCATACGATTTCTGACCATTTTGGTCTGTTCGACGCCACATGTTAAAATGTCTTTGCTAAATTCAAAATCAATGATTTCATGAGATATAACACGTGATTATTGACCCTTCTCATGCGTTTTGGCTCGACAACAAATAATTAGGTGGAGTTTAAATATCGCGATTTCATGGGTTATAACCCATGGTTTTTTGACCATTTCGGTCCGTTTCGACCCACATACGATTTCATGGATTAAATCTCATTGTTCAAATTTTACAAGTTCGTGAGCTATAGGCAATTATTTTTGCCCAATTTTGACGGTTTCATCTAACGGCAAATGACTCGGCAGAGTTGAATTTTATGATTTCGTGTGCTATAACCCCCAAAATTTGTCCTTTTACACCTCTCTTCTGCTCGGCGTAGACAATTAGGTGGAGCGCATATTTCACGATTTCATGAGCTATAACATGTGATTTCTGACACATTTTGTCAGTTTCGGTCAGTTTCAACCCGGTGCAAGAAATCTTTGCCAAATTCGAAACCGATGATTTCATTAGCTGTAACCCATGAATTTTGACCAATTTCTTCTGTTTCGGCCGTGTATCAGAAATATTAAAATTAACGATTTCATAAGCTATTGTCTATATGTTTTCTAGCCATTTTGTCTGTTCGATGCCCCGTGTAAAAATATCTTCACCGAATTCAAAACTAATGACTTCATGAGCTATAACACATGATTATTGACATGTCTCGTGTGTTTGGGCACGACGGTAAATAGTTAGGAAGAATTCAAATATCTTGAATTTATGTGTTATAACCCATGGTTTTCCTACCGTTTCGGTGTATTTCGACTTGGGCACAATTTCATGGGTTATAACCAATTATTCGAATTTCACGAGTTCGTGAGCTATAGGCAACGATTTTTGGCTAACTTTGATGGTTTCGTTTGATAGCGACTCAGCGAGTTAAATTTCTTGATTTTGTGATCTACAATCCATGAAATTTGTTCATTTACACTCTGTTTCGGCCTGGTGAAGACAATTAGGCAGAGTGCATATTGCGCGATTTTGTGAGCTATAACCCTTGATTTCTGTCACATTTTGTCAATTTCGGTTAGTTTCGACCCGGCGCCAGAAATCTTTGCTAAATCCAAAACCAAAAATTTCATGAGTTGTAACCCATGACTTTTGACCATTTTCTTCTGTTTTACCTAGTGTCAAAAAGTCAAAACCGATGATTTCATGAGCTATTGTCTGTGTTATTTCTGACCATTTTGTTCTGTTCGATGCACCATGTCAAATTATCTTTGCTGAGTTCAAAATCGATGATTTCATGATCTGTAACATGTGATTATTGACCCTTCTCTTGTGTTTTGGGCCCAGCCACAAATAATTTGTCGGAGTTCAAATATCACGATTTCATGGGTTATAACAATGGCTTTCTGACTGTTTCCGTCCATTTCAACTTAGGCGCAATTTCGTGGGTTATAACCCATTGTTCGAATTTCTGACACATTTTGTCAGTTTCGGTCCATTTCAGCTCAGCACCGGAAATCTTTGCCAAATCCAAAACCGATGATTTCATGAGTTGTAAGCTATGAATATTGACCATTTTCCTTTATTTCGGCCAGGTGTCAGAAATGTTGAAACCAACAATTTCATGAGCTATTGTTCGCATGATTTCTGACCATTTTGGCCTGTTCGACACCCCGTGTCAGAATATCTCTGTGGAATTCAAAACCGATGATTTCATGTGTTATAACACGTGATTGTTGACCATTATCATGCATTTGGGCCCGATGGAAAATAATTAGGCGGACTTAAAACATCGCGATTTTATGGGTTATAACCCATAGTTTTCTATCCGTTTTGGTCTGTCTTGACTCGGGCGTGATTTCATGGGTTATAACCCATTGCTTGAATTTCATAAGTTCGTGAGCTTCAAGCAACGATTTTTTCCCAACTTCAATGGTTTCGTTCGATGGCAAATGACTTGGAGGAGTCAAATTTCACGATTTTGTGAGTTATAACCCACAAAATTTGTCTATTTACGCCCTTTCAGCCCGGTGCAAACAATTAGGCGGAGTGCAAATTTCGTGATTTCGTGAACTATATACCATGATTTCTGACACATTTTGTTAGTTTCTGTTCATTTTGACCCGGCACTAGAAATCCTTGACGAATTCAAAACCGACGATTTCATGAGCTATAACCCATGAATTTTGACTATTTCCTTCTATTTTGGCTAGGTGTTGAAAATGTCAAAACTGACAATTTCATGGGCTATTGTTCGTACGACTTCTAACCATTTTGGTCATTTCAATGCCTTGTGTCAAAATATTCTTGCCGAATTCAAAACCGATGATTTCATGAGTTGTAACACGTGATTATTGACCCTTCTCGTGCATTTGGGCCTGCGGAAAATAATTAGGCAGAGTTAAAATATCGTGATTTTATGGGCTATAACCCATGGTTTCCGACCATTTCGGTCCGTTTCGACTCGATCACGATTTTATGGGTTATAACCCATTGTTTGAATTTCACGAGTATATGAGCTATAAGCAACAATTTTTGCCCAACTTCGACGGTTTCGTCCGAAAGCAAATGAGTATGTGGAGTCAACTTTTACGATTTCGTGGGCTATAACCCATGAAATTTGTCTATTTACGCCCCTCTTCGACATGTTGCATACAATTAGGCGGTGGTGCAAATTTCATGATTTCATGAGCTATAGTCTATGATTTCTGATACATTTTATCAGTTTCGGACCGTTTTGACCCGATGCTAGAAATATTTGTCGATTTCACAACCGACGATTTCATGAGCTGTAAGCCTGTAACCCATTAATTTTGACCATTTTCTTCTATTTAGGCAGGGTGTCAGAAATGTCAAAACTAACGATTTCATGAGCTATTGTCTGTATGATTTCTGACCATTTTCTTCTATTTCTGTTTGATGCCCTATGTCAAAATATCATTGCCGAATTCAAAACCGATGATTTCATGAATTATAACCCATGATTATTGACCCTTATTGTGCATTTGGACTCGGCGGCAAATAATTAGGTGGAGTTCAAATATCACAATTTTATGAGTTACAACCCATGGTTTTTCGACTGTTTTGGTTCGTTTCGACCGGAACACGATTTCATGGATTATAACCCATTGTTTGGATTTTACGCATTTGTGAGCTATGGACAATGATTTTTTGCCCAACTTTGACTATTTCGTTTGACGACAAATGACTCGACGGAGTCAAATTTCATGATTCCGTGAGCTATAACCCATAAAATTTATCCATTTATTCCCTTTTTCGGACTGGTGCAGACAATTAAGCGGAGTGCAAATTTTGTTATTTCATGTGCTATAACCCATGAATTTTAACTATTTTCTTCTATTTTGGTTGGGTGTCAAAAATGTCGAAATCGACAATTACATGAGGTATTGTCTGTATGATTTTTGTCACATTTTTGTCTGTTCGATGCCCTGTGTCAAAATAATTAGGTGGAGTTCAATATCTCGATTTCATGGGTTATAACCTATGGTTTTCCCATCGTTTCAGCCCGTTCCGACCCAGGCATGATTTCAGGGTTATAACCCATTGTTTGAATTTCACGAGTTCGTGAGTTATAGGCAAAGATTTTTGGCTAACTTCGACAGTTTCGTCTGACGACAAATGACTCGGTGGGGTCAAATTTCTCGATTTTGTGAGAAAAATCATAAAATTTGTCCATTTATGCTCCTTTTCGGCCCGGTGAAGACAATTAGGTCGAGTGCATATTGCGCGATTTCGTGAGCTATAACCCTTAATTTCTGAAACATTTTGTCAGTTTCGGTCCGTTTCGACCAGGGGCCAAAATTCTTTGTCGAATCCGAAACCGACAATTTCATGAGTTGTAACCCATGAATTTTAACAATTTTTTTCTGTTTCAGTCGGGTGTCGAAAATGTCAAAACCGATGATTTCATGAGCTATTGTTCGTGTGATTTCTGATCATTTTGGTCTGTTCGATGCACTGTGTCAAAATATCTTTGCCGAATTAAAAACCGATGAATTTATGAGCTATAACACGTGATTATTGACCCTTCTCGTGTGTTTGGGCCCAGCGGCAAAGAATTTAGCGGAAATTAAATATCACAATTTTATGGGTTATAACCAATAGTTTCTGACTGTTTTGGTCTATTTCAACTGAAGCGCGATTTCATGGGTTATAACCCATTGTTCAAATTTTATGAGTTCATAAGCTATAGGCAACGATTTTTGCCTAACTTGGATGGTTTCGTCCGATAGCAAATGACTTGGCATAGTCAAAATTTTGCCTAACTTGGACGAAATTTGTCCATTTACATCCCTTTTTGACTCGGCGTAGACAAGTAGGAGGAGTGCATATTTCGCTATTTCTTCAGCTATAACCCATGATTTCTGACACATTTTGACAGTTTCGATCCATTTTAACCCGATGCGTGAAATCTTTGCTGAATTTGAAACCGACGATTTCATGAGTTGCAAACCATGAATTTTGACCATTTTCTTCTATTTCGGCCAGGTATCAGAAATGTCAAAATCGACGATTTCATGAGCTATTTTGTCCAAACGATTTCTAACAATTTTGGTCTATTCGATACCCCGTGCCAGGATATATATGCCGAATTCAAAACTTATGATTTCATGAGCTATAACACGTGATTCTTGGCCCTTCTCCTATGTTCGGGCCCAGTGGTAAATAATTAGGTGGAGTTCAAATAACATGATTTCATGGGTTATAACCAATGGTTTTCTCACCGTTTCGGTCCATTTCGACCCGGGCGCGATTTCAAGGGTTATAACTCATTGTTCAAATTTCACGAGTTCGTGAGCTATAGGCAAGGATTTTTGGTGAACTTTGACGGTTTTGTCTGATGACAAAGGACTCTACGGACTCAAATATCTTGTCCGATGATAAGTGACAATTTCATGAGCTATTATCCATATGGTTTTTGACCATTTTGGTCTGTTCGATGCCCCGTGTCCTTGTCGAATTCAAAACCGACGATTTCATGAGCTATAACATGTGATTATTGACCCTTCACCTGTGTTTGGACCCCACGACAAATAATTAGACGGAGTTTAAATATCGCGATTTCATAGGTTATAACCCACGGTTCTCCGACCGTTTTGGTACATTTCGACCTGGGTACGATTTTATGGGTTATAACCCATTGTTCAAATTTCACGAGTTTGTGAGTTGTAGGCAATGATTTTTGCCCAACTTTGACGGTTTTGACCGATGACAAATGACTCGGTGGAGTCAAATTTCACGATTTCGTAAGCTATAACCCACAAAATTTGTTCATTTACACCCCTTTTCGGCCCCGTGCAGACAATTAGGCGGAGGGCATATTTCACAATTTTTTGAACTATAACCCATGATTTCTAACACATTTTGTCAGTTTTAGTATGTTTTGACCCGGCACCAAAAATCTTTGCCCAATCGATAACGGCCGATTTCATGAGTTATAACAGATGAATTTTGACCATTTTCTTCAATTTTGGCTGGGTGTCCGAAATTTCAAAACCGACGATTTCATGAGCTATTGTCCATATGATTTCTGACCATTTTTGTTTGTTTGACGCCCATGGCAAAATATCTTTGCCAAATTGAAAACTGATAATTTGATGAGCTATAACATGTGATTATTGACCCTTCTCGTGCATTTGGGCCCGACGACAAATAATTAGGCGGAGTTCAAATATCTCAATTTCATGGGTTATAACACATGATTTTCTGACCGTTTAGGTCCATTTTGACCCGGGCGGTATTTTATGGATTATAACCCATTGTTCGAATTTTACGGGTTCATAAGTTATAGGCAATGATTTTTGTCTAACTTTGATTGGTTCGTCCGGTAGCAAATGACTCTACAGAGTCAAATTTTACGATTTTGTAAGCTATATATCCCATAAAATTTATCCATTTACGCCTCTTTTCGGCCCGGTGCAGACAATTAGGTGGAGTGCATATTACGCGATTTCGTGAGCTATAACCCATGATTTCTAACATATTTTGCCGATTGTCTCACCGGGTGTAGACAAGTTGTCCGTTTTGACCCGGCGCCAAAAATCTTTGCTGAATTGAAAATCAACGATTGCATGAGCTACAACCCATGAATTTTAACTAGTTTCTTCTATTTCGTCTAGGCGTTGGAAATGTTAAAACCGACGATTTCATGAGCTATTGTGTGTATGATTTCTGACCATTTGGTCTGTTTGACGCTCCGTGTCAAAATATCTGCTGAATTCAAAATCAATGATTTCATAAGCTATAACACGTAATTATAAACTCTTCTCATGTGATTGGGCCTGGAGGCAAATAATTAGGTGGAGTTCAAATTTAGCGATTTCATGAGTCATAACCCATGGTTTTCCAATCGTTTCGGCCTGTTTCGACACGAGTGTGATTTCATGGGTTATAAACCATTGTTCAAATTTCACGATTTTGTGAGCTACATGCGACAATTTTTGCCCAACTTTGATGGTTTCGTCTGATAGTAAATGGCTCTGTGGAGTCAAATTTCACGATTTCGTGATCTATAACCCACAAAATTTGTCCATTTATGCCCCTTTTTGGCCTGGTGCAAACAATTAGGCGAAGTGCATATTTCACGATTTCGTGAGCTATAACTCATGATTTTCTTACCGTGTATGTTTTGACCCGGGCATGATTTCATGGATTATAACTCATTGTTCAAATATCATGAGCTCGTGAGCTATAGGTAATGATTTTTGCCCAACTTTGATTGTTTCATCTCATGACAAATGACTCTGCGGAGTAAAATCTCACGATTCCGTGAGCTATAACCCATGAAATTTATCCATTTACGCCCCTTTTCGGCCCGTTGTAAACAATTAGGCAGAATGCTATTTTGCGATTTGTGATATATTTTGTCAGTTTCGATTTGTATTGTCCCGACGCTAGAAATCTTTGTCGAATCCAAAACCGACGATTTTATAAGCTGTAACCTATGAATTTTGACCATTTACTTCTGTTTCGACCGGGTGTTAGAAATGTCAAAACCGACGATGTCATGAGCTATTGTCTCATAATTTCTAACCATTTTGGTCTGTTTGACGCCCCATGTAAAAATAACTTTGCCGTATACAAAACCTATGACTTCATGTGTTATAACACGTGATTATTGAACATTTCGACCTAACGCTAGAAATATTTGTCGAATTTAAAACCGACGATTTTATGAGTTGTAACCCATGAATTTTGATCATTTTCTTCTGTTTCGACCGGGTGTCAAAAATGTTAAAACTAACGATTTCATGAGCTATTGTATGTACAATTTCTGACTGTTTCGATTTGTTTTAACCCATGGTTATAACCCATGGTTATCACGATTTCATGGGTTATAACCCATGGTTTTCCGACTATTTTGATTTGTTTTAATCCGGGCGTGATTTCATGGGTTATAACCCATTATTCGAATTTCACGAGTTCGTGAGCTGTAGGCGATGATTTTTGCCTAACTTCAACTGTTTTGTCTGACGGTAAATGACTCGACAGAGTCAAATTTCATGATTTCGTAAGCTATAACCCAAGAAATTTGTTCATGTAAACCGCTTTTCGGACCGGTCCAGAGAATTAGACGGAGTATATATTTCGTGATTTTGTAAGATATAACCCATGATTTCTAACACATTTTGTCAGTTTCAGTCCATTTCGACTTGGCACTAGAAATTCTTGCCGAATTCAAAACCGACGATTTCATGAGCCGTAACCCATGAATTTTAACCACTTCATTATGTTTTGCCCGGGTGCCGGAAATATCAAATTTGATGATTTCACGAGCTATTGTCCGTATGATTTCTGACCATTTTGATCTGTTCGAGGTCGCATGTCAAAATATCATTGCCGAATTCAAAATCGATGATTTCATGAGCTATAACACGTGATTATTGACCCTTCTCGTGCATTTGGGTTTGGCGGTAAATAATTAGGCGGTGTTCAAATATCATGATTTCATGGGTTACAACCCATGGTTTTCTAACCGTTTTGGTCTGTTTCGATCCGGGCATGATTTCATGGGTTATAACCCATTGTTCGAATTTCATGAGTTCATGAGCTATAGGAAATGATTTTTGTCTAACTTCGAAGGTTTTGTCCGACGAAAAATGACTCAGTGGAGTCAAATTTAACGATTTTGTGAGCTATAATCCACAAAATTTATTCATTTAGGTTCCGCTTCGGCCCGGTGCAGACAATTAGGTGAAGTGCATATTTTGTGATTTCATGAGCTATAACCCATGATTTTAACATATTTTGTTAGTTTCGGCCCGTTTCAACCCTGCACTAGAAGTATTTTTGAATCCATAACAGATGATTTCACGAGATGTAATCACAGAATTTTGACCATTTTTCTTCTGTTTCGGCTGGGTATCAAAATTGTCAAAACTGGCGATTTTATGAGTTATTGTACGAAAGATTTCTGACCATTTTGGTCTGTTGACGCCCCGTGTCAAAATATCTTTCTTGAATTCAAAACTGATGATTTCATGAGCTATAACATGTGATTATTGACCCTTCTCGTGCGCTTAGGCCTGACGGCAAATAGTTAGGAAGATTTCAAATTTTGCGATTTCATTGGTTATAACCCATGGTTTTCCAACTGTTTTGGTTCGTTTCGACCTGGGTGCAATTTCATGAGTTATAAATTATTGTTTAAATTTCATGAGTTCGTGAGCTGTAGGCAATGATTTTTGCCCAACTTTGATGGTTTTGTTTGATAGTAAATGACTTGGTGGAGTCAAAATTCACGATTTCGTGAGCTATAACCCCCAAAATTTGTCCATTTACACCCCTTTTTGTCCGGTGCAGACAATTTGGCGGAGTGCATATTTCACGATTTCATAAACTATAACCCATGATTTTTGACACATTTTATCAATTTTATGAGCTGTAATCCATGAATTTTGACTATTTTCTTCTATTTTGACTAGGTATCGGAAATGTCTAAACTGGCAATTTCATGAGCTATTGTTCGTACGATTTCCAACCATTTTGGCTTGTTCGACGCCCTATGTTAAAATATCTTTCCTGAATTCAAAACCGACGATTTCATGAGATATAACACGTGATTATTGACCCTTCTCTTGCGCTTGGCCTGGTGACAAATAATTAGGCAGATTTCAAATTTTATGATTTTTTGACCATTTAGGTCTGTTTCAACCCGGGCGTGATTTCATGGGTTATAACCTATTGTTCGAATTTCATGAGTTTGTGAGCTATAGGCAACGATTTACGCCCCTTTTCGGGTTGGTGCAGACAATTAGGCGGATTGCATATTTCACGATTTCATGAGCTATAACTTATAATTTCTAACACATTTTGTCAGTTTTAGTCTGTTTTGACCTGGCGCCAGAAATCTTTGCCCAATTGAAAACCGATAATTTCATGAGCTATAACCCATGAATTTTGATCATTTTCTTCAATTTTGGTCGGGTGTCAGAAATGTCAAAACCGACGATTTCATAAGCTATTGTCCGAATAATTTCTAACCATTTTTGTTTGTTCGATGATCGTGTCACCTTTGCCGAATTCAAAACTGATGATTTCATGAGATATAACACGTGATTATTGAACATTCTCGTGTGTTTGGGTCCAACAACAAATAATTAGGCGGAATTCAAATATCGCGATTTTATGGGTTATAACTCATGATTTTTCAACCGTTTTGGTCCGTTTTGACCTGGGCGCTATTTCATGGGTTACAACTCATTGTTCTAATTTTAGAGTTCGTGAGCTATAGGCAACAATTTTTACCAACTTTGACGGTTTTGTCCGACGGAAAATAACTCGACGGTGTAAAATTTCACGATTTCGTGAGCTATAATCCACGAAATTTGTCCATTTACACCCCATTTCGGCCCAACGCAGTCAATTAGGCGAAGTTCATACGAAATTTTGTGAGCTATAACCCATGATTTTTGACTCATTTTGTCAGTTTTGGTTCATTTCGACTCGACGCCATAAATCTATGCCAAATCCAAAACCAACTATTTCATGAGCTGTAACCTATGAATTTTGACCATTTTCATCTATTTCGGCCGGGTGCACAAATGTCAAAACCGACAATATCATGAGCTATTGTCCGTATGATTTCTGACCATTTTGGTCAGTTCAACACACCGTGTCAAAATATATTTGCCAAATTCAAAACTGATAATTTCATGAGCTATAACACATGATTATTGACCCTTCTCGTGCATTTGGGTCCGACGACATATAATTAGGCGGAGTTCAAATACTCGATTTTATGGGTTATAACCCATGGTTTTCTGACCGTTTTGGTCCGTTTCAACACGTGGGTGATTTCATGGGATATAACTCATTGTTCTTAGTTCAAGACTTTATTAGCAATAAGCAACGATTTTTGCCCAACTTTGATGGTTTTGTCAGATAGAAATGACTCGGCAGAGTCAAATTGCAATTTCGTGAGCTATAACCCACGAAATTTATCCATTTACTGCCCTTTTTGGTTCTTTGTAGAAAATTAGGCGGAGTGCATATTTTCGGAATTTGTGAGCAATAACCCATGACTTCTGACATATTTTGTCAGTTTCAGTCGGTTTTAACCTGGTGCTAGAAATCTTGGCTGAATTCAAAACCGACGATTTCGTGATCTGTAACCCATGAATTTTGATCATTTTCTTCTGTTTCGACCGGGTGTCAAAAATGTTAAAACCGACAATTTTTAGCTACTTTCTGTACGTTTTTACCATTTTGGCCTGTTCAACGCCCCGTGTGAAAATAACTTTGACGAATTCAAAACCGATGATTTCATGTGCTATAACACATGATTATGTACCCTACTCGTGTGATTGGGCCGGTGGTAAATAATTCGGCGGAGTTCAAATTTTACAATTTCATGAGTCATATCCCATGGTTTTCTGACCGTTTTGGTCCGTTTCGACCCGGACGTGATTTCATGGGTTATAACCCATTATTTGAATTTCACATGTTTGTGAGCTATAGACAACGATTTTTGGCCAACTTCGACGGTTTCGTCCAACGGCAAATGACCGAGCGAAGTTAAATTTCACGATTTTGTGAGCAATAACCACAAAATTTATCCATTGGCGCCCCTTTTTTACTTAGTGCAGACAATTAGGCAAAATGCATATTTTGTGATTTCATGAGCAATAACCCATGATTTTGACACATTTTTTCAATTCGGTCCATTTCGACCCGGCGCCATAAATCTTTGTCAAATTCAAAACCGACAATTTTATGAGCTGTAACCCATGAATTTTTGAAAATTTTCTTGTGTTTCGGCCGAGTGTTAAAAATGTCAAAACTGTCGATTTTATGAGTTATTGTCCGTATGATTTCTAACCATTTTTGCCTGTTCGAAGCCCCGTGTTAAAATATCTTTGCCGAATTCAAAACCAATGATTTTATGAGCTATAACGCGTGATTGTTGACCCTTCTTGTGTGCTCGGTCCTGGAGGCAAATAATTAGGTGGAGTTCAAATGGTACGATTTCATGGGTTATAACCCAAGGTGTTCCGACCGTTTTGGTCCGTTTCGATCTGGGCGCAATTTCATGGGTTATAACCCATTATTTGAATTTCATGAGTTTGTGAGCTATAGGCAATAATTTTTGCCCAAATTTGACGGTTTCATCCGATGGCAAATGACTCGGCGGAGTCTAATTTCACGATTTCGTGAGCTATAACCCACAAAATTTGTTCATTTACGCTATTTTTTGACCTTGTGCAGACAATTAGGTGGAGGGCATATTATGTGATTTCGTGAGCTATAACCTATGATTTTGACGCATTTTTAAAGTTTCGGTCCGTTTCGACCTGGTGCTAGAAATCTTTGCCGAATTCAAAACCGACGATTTCATTAGCTATAATACATGAATTTGACCATTTTCTTCCATTTGTGTCACAAATGCCAAAACTGGCGATTTCATGAGCTATTGTCCGTAAGATTTCAAACCATTTTTGTCTGCTCGATGCCCCGTGTCAAAATATCTTTGTCGAAATCAAGACCGATGATTTCATGAGCTATAACACGTGATTATTGGCCTTTCTCGTGCATTTGGGCCCGACGCGATTTCATGGGTTATAACCCATGACATTCCGACTTTTTCGGTTTGTTTTTTGACCTAGGCACAATTCATGGTTTATAACCCATTGTACAAATTTCATGAGTTCAGGAGCTATAAGCAACAATTTTTGCCCAACTTCGACGGTTTCGTCCAATGTTAAATGACTCGGCGGAGTCAAATTTCTGGATTTCGTGGGCTATAACCCACAAAATTTGTCAATTTATGTCCCTTTTTGGCCCGATGCAGACAATTAGGCGGAGTACATGTTTCACAATTTTGTGAGATATAACCCATGATTTCTAACACATTTTGTCAGTTTCGGTCCGATTTGACCCCGCGGTAGAAATCCTTGCCGAATTGAAAACCAATGATTTCATGAGCTGTAACCTATAAATTTTGACCATTTCCTTATTTTTGGCCGGGTGTCAGAAATGTCAAAACTGACGATTTCACGAGCTATTGTCCGTATGATTTCTGACCATTTTGGTCAGTTCGATTCCCCGTATCAAAATATCTTTGTTGAATTCAAAATTGATGATTTCATGAGCTATAACACTTGATTATTAATCCTTCTCGTGCGCTTGGGCCTGTCGGCAAATAATTAGGCAGATTTCAAATTTTGTGATTTCATGGGTTATAACCCATGGTTTTCTGACCGTTTCTGTCCGTTTTGACATGGGCGTGATTTCGTGGGTTATAACACATTGTTCGAATTTCATGAGTTTTTGAGCTATAGGCAATTATTTTTGCCCAATTTTGATGGTTTCGTCCGACGACAAATGACTCGGTGGAGCCAAAATTTACGGTTTCGTGAGCTATAACCCACAAAATTTATCCATTTATGCCATTTTTTGTCCTATACAAACAATTTGGTGGAGTGCATTTTTCGCGATTTCGTGAGCTATAACCCATGATTTTTGACACATTTTATCAATTTCAGTCCATTTTGACCTGACGTCAGAAATATTTTCCGAATTCAAAACCAATGATTTCATGAGCTGTAATCCATGAATTTTGACCATTTTCTTTTGTTTCGGTTGGGTGTCAAAAATGTCAAAACTGACACTTTCATGAACTATTGTCCGTATAATTGTTTGTACAAGGCTGAAAAGGGTCGTAAAGGGGCAAATTTTATGGGTTATAGCTCTAGAAATCATGAAATTTTACTCCGCTGAGTCATTTTTGTCAGACAAAACCATTGTAGTTGGGGAAAATCGTTGCATGTAGCTCATGAAGTAATGAAATTCGAATAATGGGTTATAACCCATGCAATTACGCCCGGGTCAAAACGGACCGAAACGATAAAAAAATTGGTTATAACCCAAAAACTGAAATTTTTGAACTCCGCCTAATTATTTGCTCTCGAGCCCAAACGGACAAGAAGGGTTAATAATTATGTGTTATAGCTCATAAAATCATCAGTTTTGAATTCAGTAAAGACATTTTAATATGGGGTGTCGAACATACCAAACTAGTCAGAAATTTTATGGACAATAGCGCATGAAATCGCCAGTTTTGACATTTTTGACACCCGGCCGAAACAGAAGAAGATGGTCAAAATTCATGGGTTACAGCTCATGAAATCGTTAGTTTTGAATTCGACAAAGATTTCTGGCGTCATGTCGAAATGGATCAAAACTAACAAAATGCGTTAAAAATCATGGATTATAGCTCACGAAGTCGCGAAATATGCAACCCTTCTAATTGTCTACTCCGGGTCGAAAAAGAGGCTTAAATGGACAAATTTCGTGGGTTATAGCTCATGAAATCGTGAAAATTTACTCCGTCATGTCATTTTCCATCGGACGAATCCGTCGGAGTTGGACAAAATCGTTATCTATAGTATGAACTCATAAAATTCGAATAATAGGTTATAACCTATGAAATCGCGCCCGGGTCGAAATGGACCGAAATGGTCGATAAATTATGAGGTATAGCCCATGAAATCGTGATATTTGAACTTTGCCTAATTATTTGCCATCAGACCCAAACGCACGAGAAAGATCAATAATCACGTGTTATAGCTCATGAAATCATCGTTTTTGAATTCGGCAAAGATATTTTGACATGAGGTGTCGAATAGATAAAAACGGTCAGAAATCATACATACAATAGTTCATTAAATCGTTAATTTTGACATTTCTGAAACCCGACAGAACAGAAGAAAATGGTCAAAATTCATGGGTTATGGCTCATGTAATCATCGGCTTTGAATTCGGCAAAGATTTCTGGCGTCGGGTCAAAATGGACTAAAACTGATAAAATATGTCAGAAATCATGGGCTATAGCTCAAGAAATCGCAAAATATACATTCCGCCTAATTGTCTGTACCGGCCCGAAAAGGGGCGTAAATGGACAAATTTCGTGGGTCAGAGCTCACAAAATCATGAAATTTGACCCGCCAAATCTTTTGCCATCAGGCAAAACCGTTGGAGTTATAAAAAATCATTGCTTATAGCTCACGAATTTGTAAAATTCAAATAATAGGTTATAATCCATGAAATCGCGCCCGGGTTCTAACAGATCGAAACGATCGAAAACCCATTATTATAACCCAAGAAATCATGATATTTGAACTCCACCTAATTATTTACCATCAAGCCCAAACGTACGAGAATGGTCAATAAGCACTTGTTATTGTAGGCGTCAAAAAATACTGATAGATATCCAAACATAAAAAAGACCACCCAAAGGATCACAGACAGTGTTTACTGTCTCGCTAGCGAGACAATGTTTACTGTCTCGGCCAGCGAGACAACATTTACTGTCTCGCACGCAAGACAGTTCTGAGAGGGTTAAAACATTATTGAAATAACTGCCACACACGTGTCCATCAACTGTCAAAGAACGTGGGAAACATCATGGGTGAAAATCACGTGGATAACTGCCAAAATAACGGAGTTTGAAACGTGGGAAGGCAGTTACAATAGAAACTGTCTGGCAGTTAGATTTTTTGAGACAGTCTTTACTATCTCGGAAGCCGAGACATCAAACACTGTCTCGGCTGCCGAGACAGTAAACACTATCTCGCAGCCTTAACTTCTTTACATGATTGTATTTTCAGTAAAAGTGTCCCAGAGGCTATAAATACCCCCTAGGGTCACTACTGACGAGGATCGAGCAAATTGGAGCAGATCTGAGAATAGAGAGTAGAGAGAAAACATCAAGAATTGAGTTCCTCGTGTGATTCCTTGAGATTCGAGCTTTGACTTGATTTTAAGAAGAGTGAACGTCTTACTTTGATAAGTTATTCACTTCAAATTCCTACTTCTATAAACGAAGGAAGAATCTCTAAACCCCTTCACAATCTGTGATTTGGTGGTCCACGAGTCAAAGCACTCCCGACACAGGCAAAGTCCCACAAAACAGGAGTCGATAAACGATTTTTGTGTTATTTTCCAAGGGAGTTGTAATTTGCTTATTTTTCATTGTAATTCTCTGTAAACGATTTAAGTTTTAATGGACTCGACAATGGTAACAACTTTCAACGAAAAGAAACTGGCGATCACAGTGGGAGCCAACGGTCTCGCTGCCGAGATCGTCGTGTCGCAGCCGATCAAGATACTGAATGAGTCCACGGTTGAATATGAATTTGACCAAGAAAAGTTTGAGGAATATCTGTTATCCTCATCCTCAAAGTCTTCCTCACCTCATAAATGCAGGAAGATTTCATCTTCTAAGAAGGTTTTCAAGTTTTCGACTCCGTCGAACTCTACTGATGAAGACTCTCGCCCAATTGTTGCTAAGAACTCTTCTTACAACATATCTGCTCCTAATGACCCTTCACTAGTTAAGGCGTCATCGAATCAAAACTTACCGGTGCTGACAAAAAGAGCTCGTCAGAGACAACGTCAGCGCCGTGCTCGTCAATTGGCTAAGGCCTTACAATAAACCGACGGGGTCCATTACTATGCGGACCTAGAGTCGAGGAAGCATAAAGTGGTCCAGTTGCCTCAACGGTAAACTAATCACATTTCTGCACAACTTACGACGGAGGAATGGACTCTCGTCAAAAAGGCCCGTTCGATCCTTAAAGAACGTATACAAAAGCGTCAGATGAAGGCTGATCATGCCCGTGCCCTTCGTCAACAGACGCAATGAATGAAGAAAGAAATGGTGTTTGAGAAACCGCCAAACGACGTCAAAGTTTGGGTTCCCAAAACCAAATACCGCAATACCAATCCTCGCCACTGTCAAAAGGAAGTTCATAAAAGCACTTCGAACCCATAAATGTCCGTTCCTAGGCCGTCGACTACAAATATATCTGCTACGTCACCAGTGAAGCCTTAGGTCAGTCCTGACCTGTCGAAATTTAAGGTCACAATGGCGGATCGCCTCGGCCCTTTGTCTAACGATCGAGGCAAAACCCCAATCAAAGAACACTCGGATCCAACAAATAAACCTTTAATGGTTTCTTATGCAGGGGGTCATAAATACCCTCCTGTTAGAACTGCACAAGTCCAAAATGAGAAAATAGCAATTCACCCTCGTTTAGGACCTATGAAGACTCCATGCCCGCAAGGGGGTGGATTTAAGAATTCAACCTTGGATCGCCCATAGGCGACAAATAGTCGTCATGTGCATGTTAACAAGGTTCAAAAGCAAAAGATAGGTTACTCAAATCATAATAATGATGAGCTGTACTATCAAAATAATAACTCACGAAAAAAATTGCCCAAGAAGATGAGTCTCATTGCATCTGCGAGAGACTCATTAAGGCAGTATTGACAGAATGCAGTTGCTCCGAAACTAGGCCAACAAGAGTCTCCGTATTTCAAAGACTTTCCACTGAAGCATAAAAACCCAAAATGAGGCGTTTCAACAAGAAGAAAGCTGCAGTTCGACAAGATGAGTTCCCTGAGGTCACTATTAATATGACCGGCAAAGGAAAGCAACAATTAGTCAACCCTGACCCTGATTTCTCTCCGGAAGGGAGAGTTGAGCGGGGTCTCTCTCAAAGAATGTCGCGGTTACAACGAAGAGCCAACAGACATAGGGACTACAAGAGAATGCATGAAGGAATGTCTTTGGAGGATGAACTCTCGGACACTTGTTCTACGATCGCTTCTGATGATACAATGTCTAGCACGGGGAAAACCAAAGAAGTATTCACAATCACTTCTGATCAGTTTGCTCAAATGCTTCAAGAAGCTCTAGCCAAGCAACGTGAAGAAATTAGAGCTGAGACGAAGACAGAGATGGAGTTGGCTATCCAACAAATAAGAGAATTGCTAGCTCAACGGGCTCAACCTCCTGAGTCCAGTCAGTGAGCTGAATCCGGCCACCACACTCATAATGTTATAGATGACAGTGATCCAGAAGTGGATGAAGTCATTATGGCTGATACACCTCCCAATAATAATAACGTTGGGGGTGGTTCAACGGATCCTCCCAATAATAATATTAGGGGTGGTTCAATTGCACCTCTTAATAATACTGGGGGTAGTCAAATTATTTCTGCTCAATATCACTCAAAGAGAGATGAAGATGAGGACAAGAAAATGCAAGACCTTGAAAACAAAGTCAATGCTTTGATGTTCGCTCAAGAAGTAAAGAAGACGGGTATTCTGTCTCCCTATCCAAGAAAATGGGATTCAATACCGTACCCGACAAAATTCAATCTGATTAACTTCACACCGTTTGATGGGAAAAGCTCGCCTACTCAACACTTGATTTATTTCAAGTCTTATTTGGGCATGATCTCTGGAAACGAGGCTTTAATGGTCCGATCATTCGTTGGCACCCTTCATGGGCCCGCCTTCGATTGGTACCGACGTCTCAAGCCAGGGAGCATCAATTGCTGGGATGACATGAAAAGTTTGTTCCTCAGCAATTTCTTTGATGATGACACCAAAGTGTCAATCGGAACCCTTCTAGATGAGATGCAAAAAGACGGAGAGTCCATCGACAATTTTGTCAAGCACTTCTGTAACAAAGCAATAAATTGCAGAGATCCTGTTATAGAGGAGTTCATCCTGCAAACATGCCACAATAATCTCTCCATCGATGTCCTGGAAGCTCTGGGGGTCATACCATCCACCACTTGGAAAGAGTTAAAACTACGTGGCGAACAAGCTGAATACTTTCTTAAAAGAAAGAAAGCTGAGAGAAGCCAACTGACGATATCTGCAATCGCTGTGAATGCGACTCTCGATCCGAAGTTACAAATGGAGTATTCTTTCGAAGATGATGAAGCTCCAACCATCTTGAAATACCTCCTCGCCAATGGCAAAATCAAACTGCCACCTATTAAAGATCAGGAGGGAGCTAAAAAGACTACGGATCCAAACTACTATGCATACCACAGAAGGGTTCTTCATCCCACAAAGGTTTCCTTTGGACTAAAAAACAAAATCCAAGCCTTAATTGACTCCGGCGTCATAACGGCGAAACAAGCCAAATAAAGACGACCCTTTACTCCATTGGGTACACGAGTATAAACTATTTTTCCTAACTCCAAAGAGTATAAGAGTATAAATTGCTTCTCCCTCTACTCCATTGGGTACACGAGTATAAACTGTTTCCCCTAACTCCAAAGAGTAAACGAGTATAAACTGCTTCTCCATATAACTCCGAAGAGTATACGAGTATAAACTGCTTCTCCATGCACTCCAAAGGGTATACGAGTATAAACTATTTCCCAAACCTCCGACCAATATAAGAGGTTAAAAATTGCTATCTCAAATTGTACGCTCCAATAATGTAACCAAATGTGGTTAGACTCAGGTTCACCTAAAAGTTGGGGGTGGATACAAGGTTATCATGGCTGAATACGAAGGCACGAACCAAGACCTGATTTTGTATTAAGAACAGCAACATTGTTCATAAACGAGAAGTTCCTAAAAAAATAATATTCCTAGTATATTCAGGGTAACCTATTTAACGGGAAGTTCCTGGAGAATACTATATATGGTATTCTTAAGGATAACCCGAAGCTAATTGATTATTCAAGGTGAAAACCAATCATCTGAATAATCCACTCTTAATCATGATAAAAATGATTAAGAACCTCCCGATGTGGCTATTTAATCATATCCAAAATAATTAAAACCCCCTATTATGATTTTTAGAGCACTTTTTCATTGAGATGAGATTCAATGACTTCATCAAGCCAATCTTCCTTCACGAAACTCTGAAATCCTTTAAGGATGAAGCATGTCCTATTTGCTTTTCATTCATCCGATTCTTGGTTGGTTTCAATAGTCGGGATCAATTTCGCCAACTCCTACTGTGACTTTCCAAGTACTCTTTCGTTGAGATGAGATTCAGTGACCTCATCGGGTCAGTCTTTCCTCACGAAACTCCCACAGAGTAATTGTGGAGTGCTTAATGATTCACGGTCATTCACCACAAAATCCCTCACTGATCAAATTAATTGACGGTGGGTCCACCAAAATTCTTTATGGTTGAATCCATTCAAACCCCCACTGTGCCTAAGCCTTTAACACTCCCACTGTTGAAGTCCTGATACGACATCCAAAATTTCAATCAGCTGATCCATAGCGATTATCAAACCCCTTCGTGTTAAGTCCTTATCGCTTGACACCAAAAACTCCCACCAGGTGTTGTGTACAAGTTACATTCCCATCGTTATTTGTACCTCGCTCCCACGTCTTATTTGGTCAAATCTTTCTACAGTTAGGACCAAAGCCAAAATCTCCTCTTGATTCCTTCCATAAACGAGAGGTCCATAAATTGAATGATCAAACCTTTAAACAGTTATGATCGTCTCAAATTCTCATTTGGTTAAACCTTTAAACAGTTATGACCAAAGCTAAAATTCTCTCTCGATTCCTTCCATGAACGAGAGGTCCACTTTAAAATTGAACGATCAAACCTTTAAACAATTAGGATCATCTCAAATACTCATTTGGTCAAACCTTTAAACAGTTAGGACCATAACCAAAATTCCCTCTCGATTCCTTCCATGAACGAGAGGTCCACAAATTGAACGATCAAACATTTAAACAGTTAGGGTCGTCTCAAACTCCTATCTGGTCAAACATTTAAACAGTTAGGACCAAAACCAAAATCCCCTCTCGATTCCTTCAATGAACAAGAGGTCCACAAATAGAGCGATCAAACCTTCCTACAGTTAAGATCGTCTTAAAACTCCCACTTGGTCAAACCTTACTACAGTTAGGACCACAACAAAAATTTCCTTTCGATTCATTTTACGAACAAAAGGTCCACTTTTGAATTGAATAATCAAACCTTATGACAGTTAGGATTATTCAAACCAATCCAGATTCTCTAAGTGGGGATCTCACTTTGAGTTTCCTTTGCACCAGGAGATAGAATATAAAATTCTTCCTCTCCGATTTTGGGTTTATCTCTACCAACAAACAAGAGACCAGGAGATAGAATATAAAATTCTTCCTCTCCGATTTTAGATTCATCTCTACCAACAAACAAGAGATCAGGAGATAGAATATAAAATTCTTCCTCTCCGATTTTGGGTTCATCTCTACCAACAAACAAGAGACCAGGAGATAGAAAATAAAATTCTTCCTCTCTGATTTTGGGTTTATCTCTACCAACAAGTTCATCTCTACCAACAAACAAGAGATCAGGAGATATAATATAAAATTCTTCTTCTCCGATTTTGGGTTCATCTCTACCAACAAACAAGAGACCAGGAGATAGAATATAAAATTCTTCCTCTCCATCATCGGGTTCATCTCTACCAACAAAAAAAGAGACCAGGAGCTAGAATATAAAATTCTTCCTCTCCATCATCGGGTTCATCTCTACCAACAAAAAAGAGACCAGAGATAGAATAAAAAATTCTTCCTCTCCAGTGTTGGGTTCATCTTTCCACCAAAAAGACGTAACCCATCAACATTTCCAAATCCACGTTTGATGCATGGGGGACATTATCTCGATCCCTTATTAGAGATAAGCCTATGCCAAATATGCATTGCCGGGTGATTCGTTCCCGCGAAAATGACCAAGTCTATGTATTCAACATCATAGCACCAAGTCTAAGAGAGTTTATTCTCTTAGCATAATGTTACATGCCGAACGGACTTAAACAATCTGCATGCTAGCCCGATTTAAACAGTAATCGGTAAAGGCTCATCAAACCCGTTAATGGCTGAGGGTTTGCCAAAAATCCTATAAGTATTATGTTTATTTATTCTAAACAAGAATGAGTAATCATAATAAAATTTTGGTAAGCAAAAGAGTCCACTTTATTCATAAGAACTTTTTGATAAAAAAAATCCAGTATCAATTTGGTGACAAAAGCCGAATTCACAAGTACAAATGCCAGCTTCGATTCAAGATCTCGACAACGGTTAAGCGATAAACGCAGTACCGGAGGAATATCAGCTATTCTACAAAGAACTGAATAGATTAAAGGCTGAAGAGATCAAGAGTCGAAGCCATTTACGAATCTTTCTATACGATCTACTCAACCAAGCATTGAAGGGATCGTAAGTAAAATCTATCTTATCCAAAGTATCCCAGACTCCTTTATAAAAGAATGAGTCTGGAATACTTTGGAGGGGATATCTGTAGGCGTCAAAAAATATTGATAGATATCCAAACATAGAAAAGATCACCCAAAGGATCACAGACAGTATTTACTGTCTCGCTAGCGAGACAGTGTTAATTGTCTCGCAGCAAGATAGTATTTACTGTCTCGGCCAGCGAGACAGCATTTGCTGTCTCAGCTAGCGAGACAACATATACTGTCTCGGCCAGGGAGATAGCATATACCGTCTCGACCAGCGAGACAGCATTTACTGTCTCGCACGCGAGACAGTTCTGAGACGGTTAAAAAATTGTTGAAATAACTGCCACACACGTGTCCATCAACTGTCAAAGAACGTGGGAAACATCATGGGTGAAAATCACATGGATAACTGTCAAAATAACAGAGTTTGAAACGTGGGAAGGCAGTTACAATAGAAACTGTCTGGCAGTTGGATTTTCCGAGACAGTCTTTACTGTCTCGGAAGCCGAGACAGTAAACACTTTCTCGTAGCCTTAACTTCTTTACATGATTGTATTTTCAGTAAAAGTGTCCTAGAGGCTATAAATACCCCCCTAGGGTCACTACTGACGAGGATCGAGCAAATTGGAGCAGATCTGAGCATAGAGAGCAGAGAGAAAACATCAAGAATTGAGTTCCTCGTGTGATTCCTTGAGATTCGAGCTTTGACTTGATCTTAAGAAGAGTGATCATCTTACTTTGATAAGATATTCACTTCAAATTCCTACTTCGATAAACGAAGGAAGAATCTCTAAACCCCTTCACAATATGTGATTTGGTGGTTCACGAGTCAATGCACTCTCGGCACAGGCAAAGTCCCACAAAACAGGAGTCGATAAACGATTTCTGTGTTATTTTCCAAGAGAGTTGTAATTTGCTTATTTTTCATTGTAATTCTCTGTAAACGATTTAAGTTTTAATGGAATCGACAATGGAAACAACTTTCGACGAAAATAGTTATATCTCATGAAATCATCGATTTTGAATTCGACAAAGATATTTTAACACGAGGTGTCGAAATGACCAAAATGGTCAGAAATCGTACAGACAATAGCTCATGAAATCGTCAGTTTCGATATTTTCCACACTCAGCTAAAACTAAAAGAATTGGTTAAAATTCATGGGTTACAGCTCATGAAATCGTCGGTTTTGAATTCGGCAAAGATGTCTAGAGTCGGTCGAAACAAACCAAAACTGACAAAATGTGTCATAAATCATGGGTTATAGTTCACAAAATTACAAAATATGCATTCCGCCTAATTGTCTGCACCTACCGAAAAGGGGCATAAATGAACAAATTTCATGGTTTATATATAGCTCACAAAATCATAAAAATTGACTTCACCGAGTCATTTTCTATCGGATGAACCGTCGAAGTTAGGTAAAAATCATTACCTATAGCTCACGAACTAGTGAAATCCGAACAATGGATTATAACCAATGAAATCGTGCCTGGGTCAAAATGGACTGAAGTGACTAAAAAATCATGGGTTATCACTCATAAAATTAAAATTTTTGAACTCCGCCTAATTATTTGCTACCTTGCCCAAACGCACGAGAAGGGTCAAAATTCATCGGTTTTGAATTCGACAAAGATATTTTAACATGGGGTGTCGAACAGACCAAAATGGTTAGAATATGTACAGACAATAGCTCATGAAATTGACAGTTTTGACATTTCCGACACCAGGCCAAAACAGAAAAAATGGTCAAAATTCATGGGTTACAGCTTAAAAAATTATCGGTTTTGAATTCAACAAAGATTTCTGGTACCGGATTGAAATGGATCGAAACTAAAAATTGTGTCAGAAATTGTGGGTTATAGCTCAAGAAATCGCGAAATATGCACTCCACCTAATTGTCTATGCCTGGTCGAAAAGGGGCGTAAATGGACAAATTTCGTGCGTTGTAGCTCACGAAATCGTGAAATTTGACTCCCCCGAGTCAATTGCCGTAGGAAGAAACCGTTGGAGTTGGGCAAAAATCATTCCTATAGCTCACGAACTTGTGAAATTTGAACAATGAATTATAACCCATGAAATCGCACCTGGGTCGTAAAGGACTGAAACGGTCAGAAATTTATGGGTTATAACTTATAAAATCGTGATATTTGAACTCCGTCTTACTATTTGCTACCGGGTGCAAACACACAAGAAGGGTCAATAATCACGTGTTATAGGGCATGAAATTTTTAGTTTTGAATTCATCAAAGATATTTTGACACGGGTGTCAAACAGACCAAAATGGTCAGAAATTGTACCTATAATAGCTCATGAAATCATCGGTTTTGAAATTTCCCACACCCGGCTGAAACTGAAGAAAATCATGAAAATTCATGGGTTACAACTCATGAAATCGTCGGTTTTGAATTCGACAAAGATTTCTGGCGTTGGGTCGAAACAGATCACAGCTGACAAAATGTGTCAGAAATCATGGGTTATAGCTCATAAAATCACGAAATATGCATTCTACCTAATTGTTTGCACTGGGTAGAAAATGAACGTAAATGGATAAATTTTGTGGGTTATAGCTCACGAAATCATGAAAGTTGACTCCGTCGAGTCATTTGCCATCGGACGAAATCTACGAAGTTAGGCAGAAATTGTTGAAGTTAGGTAGAAATCGTTGCCTATAGCTCATTAGTAAAATTCAAACAATGGGTTATAACCCATGAAATCATGCCCGGGTCAAAACAGACCGAAACGGCCAGAAAACCAGGGGTTATAACCCATGAAATTTAAAATTTTGGACTCCGCCTAATTATTTGTCACCTAGCCCAAAAGAATGAGAATGGTCAATAATCACGTGTTATAGCTCATGAAATCATCAGTTTTGAATTTAGCAAAGACATTTTGACATGCATGTCAAATAGACCAAAATGTCAGAAATTGTACAGACAATAGCTCATAAAATCGTCAGTTTCAACATTTCCAACACCCGGCCGAAACAGAAGAAGATTGTCAAAATTTTTGGGTTACAGGTCATGAAATTGTCAGTTTTGAATTAGCAAAGATTTCTGGCACCGAGTCGAAACGGACCGAAACTGACAAAATATGTCAGAAATCATGTGTTATAGATCACGAAGTCGCAAAATATGCATTCCGCCTAATTGTCTACATCGGGCCAAAAAGGGGCGTAAATGAATAATTTTCATGGGTTATAACCCATGAAATCGTAAAATTTGACTCCATTGAGTCATTTTCCTTTGGATGAAACCATCGGAGTTGGGCAAAAAACATTGCCTATAACTCACGAACTCGCGAAATTCGTACAATGGGTTATAAGTAATGAAATTACACCCGGGTTGAAACGGACCGAAAAGGTCGAAAAACCATGAGTTATAGCCCATGAAATCGCGATATTTGAACTCCGCTAAAATATTTACCGCCGGGCCCAAATGCACTACAAGTGTCAACAATCACGTGTTATAGCTCATGAAATCATCGGTTTTAAATTCGACAAAGATTTCTTGTACCGAGTCGAAATGGACTGAAACTAACAAAATGTGTCGGAAATCATGGTTTATGGCTCATGAAGTTGTAAAATATGCATTCTGCCTAATTGTATTCACCGGGCCGAAAAAGGGCATGAATGGATAAATTTTGTGGGTTATAGCTCAAGAAATTGTAAAATTTGGCTCCGCCGAGTCATTTGCCATTAGACGAAACCGCCGAATTTGGGCAAATATCCTTGCCTATAGCTCACTAACTAGTGAAATTTGAACAATGGGTTACAACCCATGAAATCGCGCGCCGGTCGAGACGGACTGAAATGGTCGAAAAACCATGGGTTATAACCCATAAATTTGAAAATTTTGAACTCCGCCGAATTATATGCTACCAGTCCTAAACACACGAGAAGTGTCAATAATCACGTGTTATAGCTTATAAATCATCATTTTTGAATTCAACAAAGAGATTTTGATATGGGGTATGGAACAAACCAAAATGGTCAGAAATCACACAGCAATTGCTCATGAAATCGTCAGTATCAACATTTACAACACCCGATCAAAACTGAAGAAAATGGTCAAAATTCATGTGTTACAGCTCATGAAATTGTCGGTTTTGTATTCGATAAAGATTTCTGGCACCGGGTTGAAATGGATCGAAACTAACAAAATGTGTCAGAAATCATGCGTTATATCTCATAATGTCACAAAATATGCACTCCGCCTAATTGTCTATGTCGGGCCGAAAAGGAGCGTAAATGGATAAATTTCATGGGTTATAGCTCATGAAATCGTTAAATTTGACTCCACCGACTTATTTTCCGTTGGATGAAATCACCAGATCTGGGCGAAAATCGTTGCTTATAGCTTATTAACTCGTGAAATTCAAACAATGTGTTATAACCCATGAAATCACACTCGGGTCGTAAAGGACCGAAATGGTCGGAAACCCATGGGTTATAACCCATGAAATCACGATATTTGAACTCCATCTAATTATTTACCGTCGGGCCCAAACGCATGAGAAGGGTCAATAATCACGTGTCATGAAATCATCGGTATTGAATTTGGTAATGATTTTTTAACACGGGGTGTTGAACAGACCAAAACGGTCATAAATCATTCGGACAATAGCTCATAAAATCGTCGATTTTGACATTTTTGACACCCGACGGAGATAGAAGAAAATTGTTAAAATTCATGAGTTACAGCTCACGAAATCGTCAGTTTTAAATTAAGCAAAGTTTTCTATCGCCGAGTCAAAATGGATTGAAACTGACAAAATGCTTCAGAAGTTATGGTTTATAGCTCACGAAATCGCAAAATATGCACTCCTCCTAATTGTCCACCCCCAGCCAAAAAGGTACGTGAATGGATAAATTTCGTGGGTTATAGCTCTCAAAATTATAAAATTTACTCCGTCGAGTCATTTGCCATCAGACGATACCTTCGAGGTTGGGCAAAAATTACTGCCTATAGCTCACAAACTTGTAAAATTTGAACAATGAGTTATAACCTATAAAATTGCGCTCGGGTCGAAACAGACCAAAATGGTCGGAAAACCATGAGTTACAACCCATGACGAAATCGTGATATTTGAACTCTGCCTAATTATTTTCCATCGGGCCCAAATGCACGAAAAGGATCAATAATCACGTGTTATAGCTCATGAGATCATCGGTTTTGAATTTGGCAAAGATATTTTGACACGTGGCATACAACAGACCAAAATGATCAAAAATCGTATAGACAATAGCTCATGAAATCGTCGGTTTTGACATTTTCGATACCTGGACGAAATAGAAGAAAATGGTCAAAATTCATGCGTTACAGCTCATTAAATAATTAGTTTTGAATTCGGCAAAGATTTCTAGCACCTGGTTGAAACAGACCGAATCTGACAAAATGTGTCAGAAATCGTGGGTTATAGCTCACAAAATCGTAAAATATGCACACTACCTAATTGTTTGTACTGGGCCGAAAAGGGGCGTAAATAGATAAATTTCATGGGTTATAGCTCATGAAATAGTAAAATTTGACTCTATCGAGTCATTTTTCATCAGACGAAACCGTCGGAGTTGGGCAAAAATCTTTGTCTAAAGCTTACGAACTAGTAGAATTCAAACAATGGGTTATAACCCACGAAATCACGCCCGGATCATAACGGACCGAAACGATCGGAAATCCATAGGTTATAACCTACAAAATCACGATATTTGAACTATGCCTAATTACTTACTGCTAGGCTCAAACACACGAGAAGGGTCAATAATCACGTATTATAGCTCATTTAATAATCAAATTTGAATTCAGCAAAGATATTTTGACACAGGGCATCAAACAAACCAAAAATTGTTAGAAATCGTACGGACAATAGCTCATGAAATCGTCGGTTTTGAAATTTCTGACACCAGCCGAAATAGAAGAAAATGACTAAAATTCATAGGATATGGCTCATGAAATCGTCAACTTTGAATTTGGCAAAGATTTCTGGCACCTGGTCAAAACAGATCAAAACTGACAAAATGTGTCAGAAATCATAGGTTATAGCTCACGAAGTTGTGAAATATGCACTCTGTCTTATTGTCTACACCACGCCGAAAAGGAGCATAAATGATAGGAGTTGCCGTGCAAGCACTCTTGATCGCGGAATTATCAAGAGTGGGTTGAGAAGAAAACGACAAAAGAATACAAGAGTTATAATTTGGGTGAAGGAAAATACCTTCTCTAGATTATGAGAATCAATTGGATTACAAAATCTCTCTCTCACAATCTCTCTAGATCAAAGAACAACCTCCCTGATCTCCTTTCTGATTACAATCTGAGTGATAAACCCTAAAAAGTTGTGTATCTATTTATACTAAATAGAAATCCTAAACGGTGCAGGAAAATAGGCCCAGGCCTATAACCGCTACGCGATTGACCGCAGTGACCAGGTCGGTCGACCGACCAGAACACCCGATTCTAGAAAATCAATTACAGGGTATCCGGTCGACCGTAGCGCCTATAGCGGTCGACCGCTCATAGTCTAGAGACACAGTCTGGGTCTGTGCACTACGCGGTCGACCGCAGAGAAACATGCGGTCGATCGGACAGAGCCCAAACTGTTTGCTATAGTTTTTGACGAATCCTCCGACTTCTCCGCCTCCAATGACCTTGTCCACGACTCATCTACTCTATTCTTAAGATACCATGAGAATCATCAAGCTCCCATGAGGATCGCTAAACTCCCGAAGAGAAGATACACTCGTATCATGGGTCCCCCCTTTAGGAACTTGAAGTCCCGTTCAAGTTAGAACTTTAGCTGAGGGAACTCGCGAGCCCCTCCTTCTCTGTTGAACCACTTAGACTTGCTAGCAACCTGACCTTGACGTCCAATGAGAAATGACTCCTTCATCCCCCGCCTCGTCGTGGTCGTCTTCCATTCCAAAATGCAATCTTCTTTCAGTGGCTCCTCTCTATCAAACTACAAGTCTTCAACATGCGATAAGATCATCTTGTCATCATCTTCATCATCCAATAATGGAGGCTCAAACAACTTCAAGTATTCAGCATTCATTACCGAATACATGCCTAAGTAAGGCGACAAATCTAATCGAAAAGCGTTGTCGCCAATCTGATCAAGAATCCGAAACGAACCATAACGAATAGGCTTCAACTTCTTCCCCTCTCCTTTTAGCCTCTCCTTACTCAATTTTAGCCATACCATATCACCTTTACCAAAGTTATAAGGAACCCGATGTTGATCATGCTTTGCCTTGTACTTAGCTTGTGATTTCTTCAATTGAGCTTCAACCGTGGCATGAATATACGCAATCTTCTCCAGAAATCACTGAGTATGTTGTCTTTCATTCCCTTCCTTGCCATCCATCATAGCTTCACTCGAAAACACGAGATCAAACAGACTCGGCGGTAAGAATCCATAACAAGTCTCAAACGGTGACTTTCCCGAAGATCCATGAATCGCCCAATTAAAATCAAACTGCAAATATGGTAAGCTCTCATCCTAAGTCTTGGGATGCCTGGAATTATACCACTGCAACATCTGCACCATAGTTCGGTTGACTACCTCTGTTTGCCCGTCTGTTTGTGGATGAAAGGTCGTGCTCTTCTTCAATTTAATGTCCATCAAACTCCATAAAGAATCCTAAAAATACCCGATAAAACAGCTATACCTATCTAAAATAATCAAACTCGGCAACCCAAAGTGTTTCCACACATGCTTAAAGAACAACTGTGCTGCACCCACTCCCGTCACGGTCTTCTTACAAGGAATCAATATCACCATCTTGCTGAACCGGTCCACCACAACGTACAAATAGTCATGCCCGCACTTCGTAGTCGGCAACCCTCCTAGAAAATAACTCGGCAACCCAAAGTGTTTCCACACATGCTTAAAGAATAACTGCGCTGCACCCGCTCCCGTCACGGTCTTCTTACAAGGAATCAATATCACCATCTTGCTGAACCGGTCCACCACAACGTACAAATAGTCATGCCCGCACTTCGTAGTCAACAACCCTCCTAGAAAATCCATGGAAATACTCTCCCACAGCCTGGAAGGAACCGGTAACGGTAGGTACAATCCCCTCTTCCTGTTAGAAGGTTTCAAAATACAGCATAACTTACACCCTCCAACATACTTGGTCACATCATCAAGCATCCATGGCCAAAACACATATCGCCATAGATTGAGAAGCGTCTTCTGAATTCCAAAATGCCCTTGCACACGCGAGGTATGTGTTTCCCTGATCCATTGCAACCGATCACCCTCCTCCGGAATGCATAGTGATGTCCCACGATACAACAAGCCATCTTCTCCAAGTGCATACTCCCCCCTTTACCAGCCTTTGCCTAGTCAAACACACTACTGAAGTCTCTACTGGATGCGTACAGCTGTACATACTCTAAAGGAACCAAGGGTTGAATACGCGTCGCCACCAATAAAGCTCTTACCGGCGGACGAGATAACATATCAGCCAACTTGTTTGTCGCTCCCTTCTTGTACCTAATAATAATGTTGAAAGCCATCAAATAAGGCATTCACTTTATATGTAGTGCCTGCTGTAGCTTCGGCTGAGCATGTAAGAACTCCAACGGCTTGTGATCCGAGTGCACAACCACCTCCTTCCCCAACAAGTACACCCTCGAATGCTTAATCACCTGATAAAGTGCATAGAACTCCTTGTCATAGGTCGGGTAGTTCACAATAGCACTCGTAAACATCTCAGAATGATATTCCACTAGCTTCCCATCCTGAATCAACACCGCGCCCATCGCATAACTAGACGTGTCGGTCTCCACCTTGAACGTCCGCTGCAAATTCGGCAATGCTAACACCGGTGCCTCTGAGATCTTCCTCTTTAGCAACTGAAAAGCCTCCTCATGCATCCTTCCCCACTCGAACTGAACCTTAGCCTTTGTGAGGCCATGCAACGGTGCCGCATAAGTCAAAAAATATCGAATGAACTTACGCAAATACTGACAAGCCCCAATTAAGCTTCGCACCTCAGTCACTATCTTCAGCGTCGGCCACTTCGTGATCACCGCCACCTTACCGGGATCTATCCTCCCCTGGCCTTTTCCCACGATGAAGCCGAGATACACTAACTAGTCCTTCCCAAACTCGCACTTCTTCCCATTGAGCTTCAGCTGTCCACCCTGTAACACTCTAAACACCTTCTTCACATGAACAAGATGCTCCTCCCAGGTTCTGCTGTACACCAAAATATCATCAAGATACACAATCACAAAATCCTCTATAAAAGGTCACAACAAATCATTCACGAGTCTCATAAAAGTCACCGAAGCATTGCATAACCCAAACGGCATCACCAACCACTCGAACAGGCCCTGTTTAGTCTTGAACGTCATCTTCCAAGTGTCTTCCTCCCGAATCCTCACCTGATGATAGCCAGACTTCAGATCCAACTTCGTGAAGAACCTCGCTCCCTCCAACTGGTCTATAACATCATTGATCTACGATAGTGGGTAACGATTCTTGATCATTATCTTATTGAGCGCCCGGTAGTCCATGCACATGCTCCAGCCTCCATCCTTTTTGGGCACCAATAACACCGGTGACCCACAAGGTGAACAACTCGGCACTATCACTCCCGTCTCCAAGAGCTCCTGAACCTGCTTCTTGATCTCCTCGGACTCCTGCACTGATGTACGTTATAGGCCTATGTTTGGCAAGGAACTCTCACCGGTCAACATAATCTCATGCTCTACACCTCGCCGTGGTGGTAGTCCCGTGATCTCCGAAAACAAGTCTGCATACTTGGCCTTCAACCTGTCAAGATCTCCCTCATGAAGCTTGCTCAAGGTGGACAAGCATATCCTACTCAGCTGCTCGTCATAAGGCCGAACAAACAACAAAGCGAACTTCCTGCTCGCATTCACCAACCTCTTAGCCTGAGTCACAGTCACCAAGCTCGTCTCCTGTGGAAGAGATGCCGAACGAAAAATGAATTGCTCACCATCCTTGGTGAACGTATACTTTTGGGCCCGCCGATCATATACTACGTATCTATCCCACAAATAAGGATTTCCCAAAATAACTTAGTAAACATCCAACAGAGCCACATCGCATGTGACCTCGTCGATATACGACTCATGGAGTACAAATCTGAACGTACACTGGTTCACCACACTCAATCCCGCTTCCTTCTGAATCCACCCTAATGGGTAGAGCTTCGGATGTTTCATTGTCTTCAATCCTAGCTTCTGTACTAATGCTTCAGATATCAGATTCTTCTGGCTTCCTGTATCTACGATAGCATCCACCAAACTGGTCTTGACCTGTAACTTCAGAACAAAGAGCTGCTCCCTCAGGTCGTCATTTTCTTTAGTGGCCTGCTTCCCCGCCATAAGGTTGAGACTGCTATTGGGTTCAGTCATCCCGGGAACCTCCTTTGGACCCTGAGCTATCATGTACGCCTTCTTCTCCTCCTTCTTCTTCAACCCTTTCGGCTTCAGATGATGATACTTATCCCAACAACGATCAGCCACGTGCCCTGTCTGTTTGCAGTGATTGCATGTCAATCCTGGTTTCCTCGAGTCACCCTTCTTCTTCTCATCCTTAGACTGAGAGCCACCCATCTTGATCCCCGATGGTTTGGAATCTCCCTTTGTCTCGTTACCCTTCTTCTGCCTGCCCTCAATGGCAATGGCCTTCACACTCGCCTCTGCGATCGTCTCTACCGAAAACAACTTCATCTCCTTCTAGATGTAATCATTCAGACCCGCCATGTACTTCATAAAGATGGAGTACTCCTCTGTTGCGATATTTAGAACCATTACCTGCTGCTGAAACTCCGTCGTATACTCTTGAACAGTCTGATTAAACTTTTGGTGCAAGCCATACCACTTGTACCAACTCTCCTCAAGGAACCCCACTAGATAGAACTATTTCTGAAGTAGCTCATTGAACTTGTTCCACGACGCTGCTTTCTTCTCCTGTTTGCAATAGTATTTCCATCACGTCAACGCGTGCCCCGAAAGCTTCAATGTCGCGAACACTATCTTCTCCTTGGACGAATATCTGTAGAGAGTGAAGTACATCTCCATACATTCGATCCAATCATCAAGCTTCTCCACATTGATACTCCCATCATAAACATGAATCTCAACCTTGAAGTCAATCTTTAGATTATGGTAATTATTCTTACCCCCTTGATGTCCAGTAGTCTTGACAATCTCAGTCTCCCAATCTGAATTAGATTTCTCGCACTCTTCGTTGGATTCGACGAGTTTCTTCTTACCCTTCGAAGAAGATTCCTCCTTTTTATCTCCTCTATTGATGAGACCTACGAGTTGAGTAAGAGTCGTCCCGATCGTCTTAATCTGCTTCTCCATGGCATCAAGTCTTGCTGAATTATCTGCTTCAGTCATCTTCTCCTTCCTTAATTTCTGGACTCCTTCTAATGAAATAAGGATCTCGCCAAGCTTCTTGTACTGTGAGCGAGTAAGGACCATACATAGGTTCCCCCTTCACAGGATCTAGGTGCTCTGATACCAACTTGATACGAGTTGCCGTGCGAGCACTCTTGATCGAGGAATTAGGCTGAGAAGAAAATGACAGAAGAATACAAGAGTTATAATTTGGGCGAATGAAAATACTTTCTCTAGATTATGAGAATCAATTAGATTACAAAATCTCTCTCATATAATCTCTCTAGATCAAAAAACAACCTCCCTGATCTCCTTTCTGATTACAATCTGAGTGATAAACCCTAGAAAAGTCATGTTTCTATTTATACTAAATAGAAATCCTAAACGATGCAGGAAAACAGGCCCAGGCCCATAACCGCTAGGCGGTCGACCGCAGCGACCAGGTCGGTCGACCGACCAGAACACCCGATTCTGGAAAATCGATTACAGGTGTAGGCTGTCTAAAATTTACAATAAGATAGCTGGTTCCCCATCAAATACTGATGCTGAAAGTTACAATATGACGACTTTCAGAAAGTCATTCCAGGTAGATCGATGAAGGTTACAATCAGATGATCTTCACAACAACAACATGGCTGAAATCACATTAGCAACTATCAGAGATGCTGATGAGCAGTGTAATGATTTTAGAAAAGTGGGAAGATCTAAAGGGCCATAAGCAAATCTTCAGTATGCTGAGAAGCTCATGATCAAGATATCTTAGCGAAGATTGTGACCTGCAGTTGATAGAGTGTTATTGGGACATCTCAATTATCACAAATGACCTGAATAGGACCTTCTTGATTGGTCATTGGTGTCATCCATATATAAAGACAAAGGATACATGCACAGCTCAACGCAGCTCATCAACAGCTGCCGAACGCAGTTCAGCGCTGCTCGACGCAGCTCATCAACAGCTGCCGAACGCAGTTCATCGCTGCTCGACGCAGCTCATCAACCGCTGCCGAACGCAGTTCATCGCTGCTCGACACAGCTCATCAACCGCTGCCGAACGCAGCTCATCGCTGTTCAACGCAGCTCATCAACCGCTGCCCAACACAGCTCATCAACAGCTGCCGAACGCAGCTCATCGCTGCTCGACGCAGCTCATCAACCGTTGCCGAACGCAGTTCATCGCTGCTCAACGCAGCTCGTCTGACTTATTCAAACACGATCGTAACAACTTTGAAGCTGTTCTCAACCCACGATTTGGGGAATGGTTTACGTGGGTTGTTACACCCGATTAATGGGGTAACTAATCCCCCACTTAGGCGCGGATTATGGGGGCAGTTACACCCCTGATCCCCCTATAAATATCAACAAACTCAACAGAGTTAAGGATCGGATTTTGGGATAATCAGATCTTGAGAGGCTTAGATCGGATTTTCTGTGAGAAAGAGTTGAAGATTTAACTCTTTATACAGTCTGGGGAATCAACATCCAAGGGAGAATCCAGACATTACATATTTGGCTAATTAACCGAATCATCTTCGGTTCAGATAACTCTTGTCATCAGAGTTTGTTATTCGCCCTGAGTTATAATACTCGGCAAGAGTCATCAACTATAAAAGTCAGTTGTTCCAGCAAATTGAAGTATTCAGATCGTCAACGAGAAGCAAATTCGACGCGAGCACTCGAATGAAGCATCTCATCGTCACCGTGAAGAGCCCAGTCTTAAACAAAGGGGAGAATCAAATTCATTCTCTTCTCTTTTGTATCCCGGAATTCAAAATTGTAATTGAGAGTTGAGAGAGTTGTAGTCATTCTTTTTCTAAGCAGTTAGAGAGAATAAAATCAAATACAATTCTTTTTACTATTCTTCTTGTTACAAAATTTCCACCAAACAACAGGGTATCCGGTCGACTGCAACACCTATAGCGGTTGACCGCTCACAGTCCAGAGACACAGTCTGGGTCTGTGCACTACGCGGTCGACCGGAGTGACACATGCGGTCGATCGGACAGAGTCCAAACTGTTTTCTGTAGTTTTTGACAAATCCTCCGACTTTACCGCCTCCAATGACCTTGTCCATGACTCCTCTACTCTATTCTCAAGATACCATGAGAATCATATATCCTCAAGCTCCCATGAGGATCGCTAAGCTCCCGAAGAGAAGATACACCCGTATCAGTAAATTGATAACTTTCATGGGTTATAGCTCACAATATCATAAAATTTGACTCCGCGGAATTATTTTTTGTACAACGAAACCATCATAGTTGGTCAAAAAACTGTTACCTATAGCTCACGAACTTGTGAAATTCGAATAATGGGTTATAACCCATGAAATCGCGCCCGGATCTAAACGGACCGAAACGGTAGGAAAACCACGAGTTATAGCCCATGAAATCATGATATTTAAACTCCACCTAATTATTTGCCACCGGGCCCAAACGCACGAGAATGGTCAATAATCACGTGTTATAGCTCATGAAATCATCGGTTTTGAATTCGGCAAAGATATTTTGTCATGGGGTGTCGGACAGACAAAAATGGTTAGAAATCGTACGAACAATAGCTCATGAAATCGTCAGTTTTGACATTTCTCACACCCGGCTAAAACAGAAAAAAATTATCAAAATTCATGAATTACAGTTCATGAATTTGGCAAAGATTTCTGGGGTTGGGTCAAAATGGACCGAAACTGACAAAATGTGTCAAAAATCATGGTTTATAGCTCACGAAATTGCAAAATATGCATTCCGCCTAATTGTGTGCATCGGACCGAAAAGGGACATAAATGGATAAATTTCATCGGTTATAGCTCACGAAATCGTAAAATTTAACTCCGCCGAGTCATTTGCCGTCGGACAAAATCGTCAAAATTGGGTAAAAATCGTTTCCTATAGCTCATAAACTAGTAAAATTCGAACATTAGATAACCCATGAAATCGCGCCCGGGTCGAAACGGACCGAAACGGCCAAAACCCATGGGTTATTTAACTCATGAAGTAAAAAAAATAAAACTCTGCCTAATTATTTGTCGCCTGGCCCAAACGCACGAGAAGAGTTAATAATCACGTGTTATAGCATATGAAATCATCAAATTAGAATTCGGCAAAGATATTTTGACATGGCTCGTCGAACATAACAACACGGTCAGAAATCATACGGACAATAGCTCATTAAATCGTCAATTTTGACATTTCTGATACCCGACCGAAACAGAAGAAGATGGTCAAAATTCATGGGTTACAGCTCATGAAATCATCAACTTTAATTCGGCAAAAAATTTTGACGCCGGGTCGAAACGGACTGAAACTGACAAAACAGAAATCATGAGTTATAGTTCACGAAGTCGTGAAATATGCACTCCGCCTAATTGTCTATATCGGACCAAAAAGTGGCGTAAATGGATAAATTTCGTGAGTTATAGCTCATTAAATTGTGAAATTTGACTTTGCCAAGTCATTTGCCGTCGGACGAAATCGTTGGAGTTGGGCAAAATTTGTGGCTTATAGTTCACGAACTCGTGAAATTCAAACAATGGGTTATAACCCATGAAATCGCGTCCGTGTCGAAACGGACCAAAACGGTTAGAAAACCATGAGTTAGCCCATGAAATCATGATATTTGAACTCCACCTAATTATTTGCCGTCAGGTCCAAACACACGAGAATGGTCAATATTCACATGTGATAGCTCATGAAATCATCGGTTTTAAATTTGGCAAAGATATTTTGATATGGGGCGTTGAACAGACAAAAATGGTCAGAAATCATACAGACAATAGCTCATGAAATCATCGGTTTTGACATTTTCGACACCCGACGGAAACAGAAGAAAACGATCAAAATTCATAGGTTACAGCTCATGAAATCGTCGGTTTTAAATTTGGCAAAGATTTTTGGTACCAGGTCGAAACGGGCCGAAATTGACAAAGTGTGTCAGAAATCATGGATTATAGTTCACAAAGTCGCGAAATATGCACTTTGCCAAATTGTCTACACCTGGCCGAAAAGAGGCGTAAATGGACAAATTCCGTAGGTTATAGCTCACGAAATCGTGAAATTTGACTCCGCCGAGTCATTTGCCATCGGATAATACTTGTGAAATTTGAACAATAGGTTATAACACATGAAATCGCTTCCGGATCGAAATGGACTGAAACAGTCGGAACACCATTCAAAGTCCTTTGGACTTTGACCTCAATCTATTTTACTTTCAGAAGATTAAGCTCAGAACTGGGCCTCTTGTGACAACATCTGAAACCCATCAACTGGCCTTAATTTATTAACGTTACTGCCGGTATAACCTGAAAATCTTTCTATTATCTTCTACTTTTTGGCATATCTTCTATTAGACATAATGAAAGTAATTAATCCCTTAACTAAAACCCTTTTACTTAATTATATATAACAAAGCTTACTCTGAACCTTTTAATCAGATGTAGTTAAAATTTCTAATTAAAGGTGAATAATCCTTAAAAACAAAAAAGTTTTGTATTGGTCTAGCCCCTCTCTAAATAAGTCCTTGTGCTCTGAATTTAATTCTCCTGCATCTCGTCCAATGAAATATTTACTCCCTCTTTAGCAAGCATATTCATAAGGATTCTATCAGAACACTCCATAGAAGGGGTGATTTATACCATTCACTGATGGTTAGATGGTTAGTTTGGGAATTATTAACTCCTCTATTTATGACGTAGATCACTCCACTCCTCCATGAATGGTTCTAATAGAATTCTTATTGATTCATTCAACAAAAGATGATCCTTATAGGTCGAATATTGGGTTATAGGTTCATATTCAATTACAACAATCCAATATATTTTCTTCATTCTCTATTCATATATTAACCTATAACTTAATTTTTGAAAATTCATACGATTTCTTCGAGTAATATTAGTTAATCCAAATGGATTAGCATTGATAAAAAATATCTGACAACACAAATCAAGATTAAAGCCTCTTAACTCTGACTTTGACCCCCTACCAAACAAGTTCTTACTCATAAATGAAGAAGTTGCATTCAAATAAATGAGTTGATCTCTGAAGTGATAGCCAAGTTTGATTGTTGAAAAGGACAAGTGCATTCAAAATACATTGAAGGTGTGACTAATATCATAATCAACAGCAACAAAGCACCAACAAAACATTACTCTTATCATCCAATGCATCTTAAATTCAAAAGACTACAGCCTCATGGGACCAACAAGCATATCACCACTAAGCTCAATTAATAGTAAACCATAGATGTTTGGTGAATGAACGTACTCTCAGAAAGCAAGCAAGCAAACAAAATCTCTTCACGGGCACAATAAAGCCAAACCCTTCACAGCTCACCAATCAGATACATGCATACACATCCCCATATTATCCTCAAAAACTTTGGTCTGCTTATCTTCTTCATTCATACTAAAATCAGTGCCCTTTTAGTCTCTTGTGTGCAGAGACAAAATGGGTCTGAAGTTGGTCTTCATCCTCACACTCATTTCTTGCTTAGTTCTAGTTCGTGTTCATGTTCAAGCCCTTAACATTGGGATTCAGTCGAACTCCGACAACACCTCGGTATATATTTCCCAAATCATATATTTTTCAATTTTTTTTAATGGAGGTATTGGCTTGGTTTTGATGGATTGAGGGATTTTGTGCAGAATAAACAGCAAGAGTGCAGCAGAACATGTGAGTCTGATCACTGTTCAGGTAATATTAATGTACATGATGAGGCTAAAGTTCTCTCAAATATATATGTTTTACACTGAAATATTTTGATGAGCATATTATTTATGTACAGCTCCTCCATTTTTGAGATATGGGAAGTATTGTGGGTTTATGTACAGTGGGTGCCCTGGAGAGAAGCCATGTGATGGATTGGATGCTTGCTGTATGGTTCATGATGCCTGCATCCAGGCTAAGCACAGTTATGTTTCCTTCATTTTACTTCTTTCTACTCCAATTTTTGAGATTTTTCTCTTCACAAGAAAACCCGTTTATGTTAAATTTTAAATGATCAATCACCTCGTTTTTACAAGATGGCAAACTACATTAAAGAAGTGACAGATTCTCTTAAGCACAATCATCGATTGCTTTATGGATGCTTCCGACTCATCTTGAATGGAACTAGATCTAGACCTTTGCTAGTTAAGTCTCGGTTGAGATAAATTGCAGTTGTCGGTGAAATAATGGATCATAGATGCACTTTAACCCTTTTCTAATGTCAATTTTTGAATGAGAACTCTAAAATCAAGTTCACTTGATGGTCATCTGTCAGGGGAATGGATCCTCTATATTGTCGACTTAGTCGTGTTGTACTGTACATCTGAAGTCAGTAAAGATAGTTATACTTCATCGTAACGGATCTAAATCTAGTTCTTTGATGATTCAATTTGAGACAGAGCTGATCATTGGTTTCCATAGGACATGACTGTGATTATGAAAGTTTAGTCTCTACTGCTAAGATTACGATATGGATGGGAACCGAAAATTTTGAACATATTGATTAATGCAACAGAACAAGTTTGCGCCATAGTTCTAAATATGTTGGTCCCTTAGCTTATCTGGGGGTAACATGGGCTTGAAGAGTAGAGACCTTTAATAAGAAATGCTCTGTTTTAGGTGCAGAGTAGAAGTTACTTCTTTGTTTCCTAGTACTGAAAATGGGTGTGTCCATCAATGCTCCCTTCTATCTCACATCAAAGATAAGTTCATAGGAAAGTTCTCATACAAGTTCATACAAATTCATCTATTTCCTAGTACTGAAATGGGTGTGTCCATTATTGTTCTCCTTAATATCCTCACATCAAGAGGATAAGTTCATAGGAAAGTTTTCATACAAATCATTGTTTAGGGCCCTGGGCAAATTTATGCAAATTCATTTATTTCCTACTGCCGAAATTGGGTGTATCCATCAATGTTCTCTTAAACTTTCTCACATCAAAGGTAAGTTCATTGGAAAGTTTTCATACAAATTCATCGTTTAGGGACCTCAAATATAAATGGTTCATTATCTGTTTAAATTACAAAAGCAGGAACTTTTTAATATTTCACATCAAAGATAAGCACAAGTTGAAATATCATGCATTTAAATAATAAAAAAAGCCTACTGTTTTCCTCTTCATAAAAAAAAAGATAATATTAGGTAATGAGTATCATCAAGGTGGTTACCTTTTTTAATTAAAGTGGTAGTTAGGTCGCGTGCTTGTTGTGTGTGTTTGTGGTTGCAGATGATTACCTGAGCACAGAATGCAACTCCAACTTACTTAACTGCATCGCCGCGCTCAGAGACTCCGATGATCCAACCTTCAAAGACAACAAATGCATGGTTCAAGAGGTGGCCGACGTGATCACTGTTGTTATTGAGGCTGCCGTTTTAGCTGGAAGAGCTCTTCACAAACCCTAGCATAATTTCAGAACAATCAATTAAGGCCATTTTATCATCTGTTTGAGTTAACTACAAATATATAGCAAGCTCAATTCAGTAAACAGTTTTATTGTCATTTCATCAGCTTTGTTATTGTTCTTGATATTGTAATTAGTTGCATTTGAATGGCAAAAAGATTTAACTCGACATGTTTACAAGGCCATCTTGGTTTTATCTCTTGAGACCGGCTTCTAGTGAGACTGCTTTAAGTGATAATCTAATAAATCCAGTTCATAAGAAATTCGAGGTATGGTTGAGGATCTTCAAGGGATATGGTTTGCTTCTAAATTCGATCAGATTGGTCATGTACTAAGACAATCAAATAAGTTTTTATGCATGTCTAAAATTTTTTTGCTATTTGGGAATGGGGGGAAGAGCATTGACTCTATGATGATGTCTTATTAATTATTTTGATATCCTTTCTCATGTTTATGCATGATTTCAAATGACAAAGCCTCTTCTCTTACGAGGATGCCTATTGTGCTAGAATGAATTCCTCCTGAAGTAATTGAAAAAAATCAAGATATGGTGAAATGGACTTATATCGGGTAAAGCTAGAATAAATTTAAGTTGATAGGAGTACTTATCCACCAACTACCAACTTTTTTATGCAGTTATTTTCATTTTCTTTTGGGATTCATGTTACACATCAACTTGTGTCTTGATGTCCATTAGAACAAATTGTTGCGCGCCTATGCGGAAGCGTGCTTGCACACCGAACGAATCTGTGATCATGGGAGAAGAGGACCAACCACACACGAGCAAAATTCAATCCAAATACGACAAATCAAACCAAACACAGAGATATACGTGGTTCAGCAATTTGCCTACGTCCACGGAGAGAGGATGGGGAGATTCCACTAAATCAAGGAGAATACAAAGGGTTACAATCTCACAAAATTACTCATACAAACCCTATACCAAATCTCTCAACTTCCGCACAAGTTCTCCCTCTCAATATGCTTAGTACAATCTAAAATCTCTGTTAAGTAACCTTAGAAAATCGTGTTTCAATTTATATCAAAACACAAACCCAATGCGAACATGAAACCTCAATCAGCCCCAAACCCGCTATGCGGTCGAGCGCACATGACGCTGTGATCGACCGAACAGAAGACAGAAACCCATGAAAACCGGTTACAGGGTCCTCGGTCGACCGCTGCACCACTCACGGTCGACCGCCAAAAGTCCAGAAACAATTCCTGTCTTGTGCACGTTCGCGGTCGACCGCTGCGCCAGTCGCGGTCGACCGTGAAACATCCAAACTTGTTTTCTACCCATTTTTCTTGTATTCGCTTCAATTCTTCACCTCGGTGAAGTTTTTTGAAAACTGAGCCGACACCAAACGAAGAGCACCAATACGCCGTCTTTCCAAAATCGGCTGCACTAATATGGTTGCCTATGTACCCCCTCTCCTAAGGGATCAAGCTGCCCGTAGTTCATCCAAATGGCCGTTAATGGCCTCAACAATCATGAATGTGCAACAAGTTTTAACAATGATCAAACTTATTGCCCGGAACCACCTTAGTGAGCATATCCGCCGGATTATCCTTCGTGTGGACCTTCACAATTTCCACATCGCCATCTTTAAGAACATCTCGAACGAAGTGATAACGAACGTCAATGTGCTTCGTCCTCACATGAAAAACCTGATTCTTCACCAAACAGATAGCACTCATGCTATCATAATGAATATTGACAGACCGTTACGATATACCAAGTTCCTCTAAAAGTCCTCGAAGCCAAATAGCCTCCTTCACAGCCTCCGTAATCACCATATACTCTGCCTCCGTCGTAGACAAAGCCACCATAGAGTGTAAAGTGCATCTCCAACACATCGGCGTACGGGTCAAAGTGAACACATACACTGTAGTAGACCGGTGTTTATCCAAATCCCCGGCATAATCCGAATCAACATAGCCAATACACAACCGTCCACCTCTAATGTCCCGCTTAAAAACCAAACCAACATTGAGCGTACCTCGAATGTACCTCAAAATCTATCTCACGGCGTCCCAATGACCCACTCCTGGATTGTGCATGTATCTTGAAATCATGCTCACCGCCTGTGATAAATCTGACATCGTACATACCATCGCGTACATCAAGCTCCTAACCGTGCTCGCATATGGAGTCTTCGACATCAACTCTTGATCTTCAACGGTCTTCTGCTAAAAGCTTCAAATGGGTTCCCAAAGGTACACTAATTGGCTTCATATCCATGCTAGTATGAAATCGCAGTAGAACCTTCTTCAAATAAGCCACTTGTGTCAAACAAATTCTGCCATTCTCTTTGTCTCTGCCGATCTCCATCCCTAAAATGCGCTTAGCCTCACCCAAATCTTTCATCTCAAACTCCTCTGATAGCTGTGCCTTCAACTCATCTATAGAAGTCCTAGAAGTAGAGGCAACCAACATGTTATCGACATAAAGCAACAAATAAATATATGCACCTCCTTTCAACTTGCAAAAATACATGCAAGGATCAAACTTACTCTGAGTGTACGAATGACCAATCATAAAACCATCAAATTGCCTATAGCACTGTCGAGGAGACTGCTTCAAATCGTATAGCGATTTTTTCAACCTGCAAACCAGGTTTTTCTTCCTTGCAGCTCAAAATCCCAATGACTGAGTTATGTATATTTCTTCATCAAGATCACCATGAAGAAATATCGTCTTCACATCCAACTGATCTGACTCCAATCCATACTGTATCACCAAAGCTAGCAAAATCCGAATCGAAGAATGCTTCACTACCGGAGAGAAAACCTCATTATAACCAATACCTTCCTTCTGTGCATAGTCTTTCGCAACCAACCTAATCTTGAACCTCACTGGAATGCCCTCAATGCCCTCTTTCTTTGTGTATACCCACTTGCAACCAATCGCCTTCTGCCCCTTTGGAAGCTCAATAACCTCCCACGTATCGTTCTTGTGAAGAGACTTCATCTCCTCCTGCATAGCCACCTGCCACGAATCAGCCCCCGAACTCTACTCGGCCTCTCTGAATGTAGTAGACACTAACTCATCGATACTCTCTACCAAAAGTGCATATGCAACTACTGTGTCGGTATACCATACTGGCATCTGTATGTCTCTTTTCTGTCTCCGAACCACAATAGAATCCTGAACCTGAACCGTCGGTCCTTGATTCTGTACAACTATACCCGTATCCTCCTCCTCGTCGCCGTGCTTGCTTGGCATCACCTCAGTCGGCACTCTAATGGATACTGTATCATCTGGATAATATGGAGCTGCATCGATCTCCACCACCTATGACATCTCCTTTGTCGGGTCGCTCTCCACCTGATGAGAGCTGGGAAGCTTTAATATAGAAGTCTCATCAAACGTGATGTCCCTACTCATCACAATCTTTCTATCAATCGGATCCCATAGCTTGTATCCCTTGACACCACGTTTGAATCCTACAAATATGGCCTTCCTAGATCTAGGTTCTAACTTATCAGTCTTCACATGATACTATGCATAAAAACACCCAAATGCCTTGAGTTGGTCATAGTCGTGTGTTGGCTCTCCCGACCACATCTTCATAGGGGTCTTTTTCTCAATCGCAGATGAAGACAGCCTGTTAATGAGGTGGCTCGCATATGAAAGTACCTTAGCCCAAAAGATCTTCTCCAAACCACTATACGCTAATAAACATCGAATCTTTTCTACCAAAGATCGATTTAACCTCTCTATCACCTCATTCTGCTGTGGTGTATGACTATCTGTGAAGTGTCTCTCTATGCCATCGTCTCGACAAAGCTACTGAAAGGGGTCTGATGTGTACTCACCACCGTTGTCGGATCGCAACGTCTTGATCTTTCTCTCAGTCTGTAGTTCTAACCTTTTCTTCCACTCCATAAATATATCTAGGACTTCACTCTTCTTCATCATGGTGTACACCTAATAATGCCTAGAATAGTCATCAATGAACGTGACGAACCAATGTCGACCACTAAGTGATGTAGTCTTGGTGGAACCCTAAACATCTGTGTGCACGTAATCCAGGATGCCCCTCGTCCTATGAATGATTATCCCAAACTTCACCTTCATCTTCTTGCCAAGTACACAGTGCTCACAGAACTTAACTTTTCCACTCTTGGCTTCCTTCAATAGCCCCTGCTTGCACAAAGCTTGTAGTGACTTCTCTCCTGTGTGCCCTAACCTGTAGTGCCAAAGTCTGCTAATATCCACCTCTGAAATAACTGAAGTAACCTGGCTAATCTCGATGCTCCCCTTCAGATAATATAAGTTCCAATTGCGGACTTCCTTCATCACCACCAAAAATCCCTTAGTAATCTTTTCTACAGCATCCTTAAAGGTTACCCTGAATCCCTTCGCCTCCAAAGCTCCAACTGAGATAAGATTCTTCTTCAACTGAGAAATAAATCTCACCTCCTTTAATTCACAAACTAATCCATCGTGCATCTGAATCCTCACGGAACCTATCCCACAAATGTCACAGGATTGATCATTTCCCATGACAACAACACATCCATTGAGTCTCTCAAATAATGAAAACCAATCTCGCCTAGGAATCACATGATAAGTAGCGCCAGAATCAAGTATCCAATCTGATGTATCCAAGTGGTTCACCTCCGGAGTAATTAATAGAGAAAAACTTGAATCATCGGAATCATCACCTTTCGTAATGTTCACCTCATTGGCCTTCGGTCCCTTCTTCTTGTTATTCTCCTTCTCCTTGATCTTTGGACAGCCTCTCTTCCAATGTTCCTGCTCCTTGCAGAATGCACATTGGTTCTTTCCTAGCTGGTGATGACCTCTTGACTATAGGCTGTCTAAAAATCACAACAGATAGCTAATCCCCATCAAACACCGATGATGAAAGTTACAATCTGACGACTTCCAGAAGGTTACAATTTAAAGACTTTCACATAAATCGATGAAGGTTACAATCTGATGATTCTTATATTCTCAAGGAGCCAAGAAGAAGATTACAAGATGATGGTCTTTGTAACGCTCTAGCAAAAGAGACTATAAATTGACGGTCTCTTCAAATCCAGACGCAGAGCTCACCTATGCGTCCCAGATTCAAAACGCATAGCTCGTGGTTGTGTTCCCAGAACAAAACACATAGGTCCTCCCTGTGTTGCCATGCCAAAACGCAGAGGTCCTCCCCGTGTGTCAACACCAAAACGTGGAGGTCCTCCCCGTGTGTCAGTAACAAAACGCAGGGGTCGAACCCGCGTTGCAACATCAAAACGCAGGGGT
>BQKN01000138.1:109685-131342 GCA_022839385.1 Asparagus kiusianus | reverse complement strand
TCAATTTGCGGACCTCTCGTTCATGGAACGAATCGAGAGGGGATTCTGGCTTTGGTCCTAACTGTTTAAAGGTTTGACCAGGTGGGAGTTTGATACGATCCTAACTGTTTAAATGTTTGATCGCTCAATTTGTGGACCTCTCGTTCATGGAAAGAATCGAGAGGGGATTTTGGCTTTGGTCCTAACTGTTTAAAGGTTTGACCAAATGGGAGTTTGATACGATCCTAACTGTTTAAAGGTTTGATCGTTTGATTTGTGGACCTCTCGTTCATGGAACGAATCGAGAGGGGATTTTGGCTTTGGTCCTAACTGTTTAAAGGTTTGACCAAGTAGGAGTTTGATACGATCCTAACTGTTTAAAGGTTTGATCGTTCAATTTGTGGACCTCTCGTTCATGGAACGAATCGAGAGGGGATTTTAGCTTTGGTCCTAACTGTTTAAAGGTTTGACCAAATGGGAGCAGTGGGAGTACAAATCATAACGGGAGTGTGGACTCGATCAAATCACAGTGGGAGTGCTGACTCGTACCAATCACTCGGTGGATTTTTCGGTGTCAAGTGATAAAGACTTAACACGAAGGGGTTTGACAATTCGTCAAGGATCGACCGATCAAAATTCTAAGCATTATATCCGGACTCTAACCATGAAAGTGTTGAGTGCATGAATATAGCGGAAGTTTGAATGGAAAAAATTTTGGTGGCCCCACCTTCAATTAATCTGATCGGTGGGGGATTCTGTGGTGGTAGACTATGAGTCGTCACACACCAATGAGAGTTTTGTGAGGGCAAATCGATCTAATGAAGTGATCGAATCTCATCTCAGCAAAAGAATGTTCAGAAATCATAAGAGAAGTTAAGTGTTTATCATTTTATTCATAATAATCGGGTTATCCCTAAGAATATTATGCTTAACATTCTTCCGGGAACTTCCCGTCATATGAATTATCGACCCCCAGCTTTCTTTGCAAAACTAGGTATAACGAGGAATACGTTATCCTCAGTCGCATGTTTGGGTTATCCTTAAGAATACAAGATTCTCTAGGAACTTCCCATTACATAAATCATCCACCCCCAGCTTCCTTTGTGAGGCCGGGTTTAACATTGTATTCAGTTGGATGACCGAGAAGCAGTTTATACTCGTATACTCTTTGGAGTGCATGGAGAAGCAGTTTATACTCGTATACTCTTCGGAGTTCATGGAGAAGCAGTTTATACTCGTATACTCTTCGGAGTTTGGGGGAACAGTTTATACTCGTGTACCCAATGGAGTACATGTCTTCTTTATTTGGCTTGTTTCGCCGTTATGACACCAGAGTCAATTAAGACTTGGATCTTGTTCTTGAGTCCAAAGCAAATCTCGGTGGGATGAAGAACCCTTCTGTGGTATGCACAGTAGTTTGGATCCGTAATCATCTTAGCACCTTCTTGATCTTTGATAGGCGGCAGTTCAATTTTATCATTGGCGAGGAAGTATTTAAAGATGGCTGGAGCTTCATCATCTTCGAAAGAATATTCTTTTTGGAACCTCGGATCGGGAGTCGCATTCCCAGCGATTGCAGATGTCGTCGGTTGGCTCCTCTCCGCTTTCTTTCTTTTAAGAAAGTGTTCAGCTTGTTCACCGCGTATTTTCAAATCTTTCCAAGTGGTTGAAGGTACGACCCCCAGGGCTTCCAAGACGTCGATGGAAAGATTGTTGTGGCATGTCTGCAGGATGAACTCCTCTGTGACAGGATCTTTGCAATTCATTGCCTTGTTACGGAAGCGTTTGATAAAATTATCGACCGACTCTCTGTCATTTTGCTTTTCATCCAAAAGGGTTCCGATTGACACTTCGGTATCATCATCGAAGAAATTACTGAGGAACAAACTTTCCATGTCATCCCAGCAATTGATGCTCTCTGGTTTGAGACGTCGATACCAATCGAAGGCGGGTCCACGAAGGGTGCCAACGAATGACCGGACCATTAAAGCCTCGTTTCCAGATATCATGCCCAAATGAGACTTGAAATAAATCAAGTGCTGAGTAGGCGAGCTCTTTCCTTCAAATGGTGTGAAGTTAATTAGATTAAATTTTGTCGGGTATGGAATTGAATCCCATTCTCTTGGATAGGGACATAGAATACCCGTCTTCTTCACCTCTTGAGCCGTCATCAAAGTATTGATTTTGTTTTCAAGCTCTTTCATTCTCTCATCATCATCTTCATTCGAAGAACATCGAGGAGAATGAGTTTGATCACCCCCTGTAAGAGGCGCCATCGAACCACCTCCAATGTCATTGTTGGGAGAATCCGTTAAACCACCCCAGCGTTATTGCTATTGGGAGGTGTATCAGCCAAGATGACTTTATCAACTTCTGGATCACTGTCGTCTATGACATTTTGAGCATGACGGCTGGATTCAGCTTGTTGGTTGGACTTAAGAGGTTGAGGTCGTTGAGCTAACAATTCTTTCATTTGTTGGATAGCCGACTCCATCTCTGTCTTCATTTCAGCTCTAATTTCTTCACGTTGTTTGGCTAGAGCTTCCTGAAGTATTTGAGCAAACTGATCAGCAGTGATTGTGAACACTTCTCTGATTTGTCCTGTGCTAGATATTGTATCATCCGAAGCGATTGCAGAACAAGTGTCTGAGAGCTCATCCTCCGAGGACATTCCTTCATGTATTCCCTTGTAGTCCCTACGTATGCTGACTCTTGACTGGAGTCGAGACATCCGTTGAGCAATACTTGAGTTGACTTTTCTTCTCGGTGAAAAGTCGGGATTTGATTCACTTGAATGCCGCTTAGATTTTCCTTTATCAGCCATGTTGATGGTGACTTCAGGGAATTCGTCATTTTGGACAGCTGATCTTCTCTTATGGAAATGTCTCGGTTTGGACTTCAACATTTTGGTAAAAAGTTTCGGGAACGCTGAGGTTCTTTGTGGGATGATTCCTCGTTTGAAACAGCCACATTCTGATAGTGCTGCTCCAATAAGACGTGCACAGGAACAACGAGAGCTTATTTCTCGAATAATTCTCTTTCGAGTTTTGTTCATACCCCCAGCTTGATAGTATGATTCATTGGTATGATTGCCGGAAAATCCTATCGTCTGTTGGTATGATCCCCCAGGTATAACGATGTCTTTTGACGAACACGTTTTCTTCTTGGGGTGTAAAGCCTTGTTGGCATCCTCAGGACAATTTATTGTTGCATTCGATTGATCCAAGGTCATGTTAGGAGTTACACGTTTAGAACCACCCCCTTGCTGTTGTGGAGTCTTAACGGGCTCCTGAGTTTTATTACAAGTCTCCAAGCGGGTGGAAATTAAAATTTTCCCAACTTGGAATTGCTTTGACTTGATAGTAGGATACTTACGACCCCCAGTATAATAATCTATTTGGGGTTCATTCACCGGACTCAAACGTTCTTTAACTGGAATTCTACCTCGATCATCAGGTAAAAGACCAAGGCGATCCACCATTGACAAGTCAGGACTGACCCATGGATTCACTGGTAACATATCAGAAGTGATTGCAGTAGATGAACCAGGAACGGATGTCAACGGAGTCGAAGGAATACTCTTGTGAAACTTCTTTTGGACGCGGCAATGATTGGTGTCGCGGTTGAACATTGTGCCGCGGCAACGGGGACTATCGCGGTTGAAGGAGCCGCCGCGACAGTATAAGCTGTCGCGGTTGAAGGAAGCACCGCGGCAGTGAAGACTGCCGCGGTCAAAGGTTGTGTTCTGCAGATCCAATGTTCGTACGAGTTTGGATTTGGGGATCCATACTTTGCTAGTTTTTGGTGATTTTTTAGACACCATTCCCTCCTTCTCTTCTTGTCTTTGTTGCAAAAGAGCACGGGCATGAGCGGCATTTGCACGGCGCTTTCGTATACGTTCTTTGAGAGTTGAACGAACCCTTTTGATAAGAGTCTATTCATCCGTCGTTAGTTTAACAGAGACATGAGTAATTGTTTGTTGAGACAACTGAACCACTCGATGCCTCCTCGACTCTAGGTCCGCGTGATAACGAACCCCGTCGGTTTGTTCCAAGGCCTTAGCCATTTGGCAAGCACGGCGTTGACGCTGTCTCTGACGAGCTCTTTTTGTCAGTGCCGGCAAATTTCGATTGAATGATTCCTCAATTAAGGAGAAATCACCGTGAGCAGAGCTTCCGGCTTTGAGGGTCGCCAGGATAATGTTGCGAGGGGAGGCCTCAACAACAATTGGGTGAGAGTCTTCACATTTAACCTTCTTTGGTGTGTGAGCCTTCTTCAATGATGAGATCCTCTTGTAGTTGCGAGACAATGAAGATCTTGAAGAGGACGATGAGAGATATTCCTCAAACTTGATTTGGTCAAACTCGTACTCGACCGTGGATTCAACTGGAATCTTGATCGGCTGCAACACGACGGTCTCGGCAGCGAGACCGTTGGCTCCCACTGTGGTCGCTAGTTTGTTTTCAGCAAAAGTTGTTTCCATCATAGATTCCATTAATCTTCTTTCGATTACAGAAAATTACAATGAAAATAAGAAAAATTACAACTCTTGAAGAAAATAACACAGAGTTCGTTTATCGAACACTGTTTTGTGGGACTTTGCCTGTGCCGGGAGTGCTTTGGCTCGTTGACCACCGATTCGAAGATCGTGAAGTTGTATTGAGATCCTTCCTTCGTTTATCGAAGTAGGGATTTGAAGCGAGTATCTTATCGATGTAAGATATTCACTCTTCCAAAGATCAAGTCTGAGCTAGATCTCTAGGAATCACCGAATGATGCTTGTCAAGGGGTGAAAATTCTCTCTTTCTTCCTCAAAATCTCCAAAAGCTCAAGTCTCTTCTGCTCAAATCTGCTCTCCCCCCTTTACTTCGTGTTTAGGGGGGTATTTATAGGGGTAGAAGTGCACCACAGCGAACATGGGGCGAAATAACTGTCCAAGTAGTTACTCTTTGGCCGCTGCAGTCTACACTGCCGCGGCTATTGGCGCGGCAGTATAGGCTGCCGCGGCCGAAGAGGCAGTTACCAGCACGTTCCATCGTGCTTAAAACCGCTCTTCCACGATCTTTAACCACTTTTTTACGTGGTTCAACTGCTTTTCCACGTCATCACACGTTCTATTTCTGATATGTCACCACGTGGACTTCAGAAATCATCGTATAACTGCCTTGTAACCGTCACAGCACTCCTTTAAAATAGCCGCGACACCCTAGATTGTAGCGCCTACACCGCGACACTGTATGCTGCCGCGCCTTAGCCGCGGCACCATAGGTTGCCGCGCCTTAGCCGCGGCGCTCTGTCCTGCCGCGCCCACATGTGTTGTTTGATGACGTGTAAATTGTTCTTCCATGTTGTTTTATTTGATATTTGGATGTCTGTAAGTATTTTTGACGCCTACAAATATGATTCAGAGGAAGATAACTAGTCTATTGCATCCATTTCACCAACTGACAAGGAAATAGCAGCATCCTGAAAAGAGCAGCTGAAGCCTCATTTTAGCTCTGGCTTTGCGTCGGCTGCCATAATTGACTTTCAGTTCACCTAAATGAATGCAAGGGCCCAACTCAATTTTCTTTAAGGAACCACTCAAGGACAAAAAATTGGGGTCCAACTGTCGCTTATCAGATAATATTGAAGGGCATTTGTCGATGAGAGAGGCCAGTGGACAACCCATAAGCCATTTGATTAATGCAATTATTGGATAGAATGTCAAGAAGGCATCCCAGATCATCATTAAAGGCCAGTCCTTGTTCTTGTGGGTTCATTGCATCAAGTGTTCAAATGGACATCATAACGGTCAGTTCAAAACTTTGGACAAATTTGTTTCATGTAGACCGTAAGAATCCTAAAGTTCTAGCATATATAGTTCAAATATTAGACTAGAGATTTAACAACCATCTAGTATACACATGGTAAATATTGTACCGTATGTTGTATGTGGAACACATTGATGATGTATGTAGAATACTTAACTTTCATCAGGGCTTCTGTGACTAAAAAATTATAACAATTGAAGAGGTTTCCCTCTTCAAGCAGCACAATCGGATATACTTGTGAAAGAGGAACCTTTCAGAAACGAAAACAGTCTTTCAATTCGAGGAACTGAACTACAGGCACCTGATTTCTTTAAAGAGTGCATAATGATAGGAAAAAAAACAACCACCACAATTGGTTGAAGATCAAGTTGATACACACTAGCAAGCAACAACGTTCGGTTTCACGAACAAACTGCAAACAGGCAACCTTTTTTTTTCCGATCGAAGTTTTCACGGCCATCATTCTCATCGGTAACGTTTGCAGGGTCTTTCCGTTGTGCATTTAAAACATATCAGTGACAATCAGTAGAAACATAAGGCAACGTAATATATGTACTTATTGAAGGCGATGACATCAAAGCTAGCCGGCATTAGGCCACCTCATCTTCATGCAATAATATATGGAGGGGGAAAAAAGGAAAGTAAACAACCAATCCAGTGACTTTAACCAGACTATATATTGTTTTTTTTTTTTCATCACCTTCCATCGATCTCTGTTAATTAGCTCAACATTGGAGTATGGAGTTACTGCTAGTACCAATTCAAAGGCCGGCATATGGTTCAGTTGAATGATAACATTAGCACACTCAGCAGTTAGTAGAAAATACTTGCTTGCATGAAAGGGATGGATGCACTCTACGCCGGCAAAGGTAGAAATGAAACCAGAAACCCTCCAAACAACAATTTCTTAACTAAGTGGGACAAATCACACACCCACCACCAATAATTAATTTGTGGGGTGGGGTGGGGAGGGGGGGGGGGGGGGAGGCGCATCTTGACAAACTCTATATAACAGCTGTCGAGAGGCTACCCATCAGCACAAACGCAAGCAGAGCCAGCAGCAACAAAGAGGGAGAGGGAGGATGAGGGAGATCCTTCACATCCAAGGAGGCCAATGCGGTAACCAGATTGGTTCCAAGTTCTGGGAGGTGGTCTGCGACGAGCACGGAATCGACCCTACAGGTCGATACGTCGGTAACTCTCAGTTACAGTTGGAGAGGGTGAATGTTTACTACAATGAGGCTAGCTGTGGCAGATTTGTTCCCCGTGCAGTGCTCATGGATCTTGAGCCCGGCACCATGGACAGCGTTCGAACTGGCCCCTATGGCCAAATTTTTCGTCCGGACAACTTTGTTTTTGGCCAGTCCGGTGCCGGAAATAACTGGGCTAAGGGTCACTACACTGAAGGAGCTGAGCTTATTGACTCTGTTCTTGATATAGTTCGCAAGGAGGCTGAGAACTGTGACTGCTTACAAGGTACTCCATCGTTCTTCTTTCATCTTTTCTTTTTCTCGGGTATGACTGAGTTTGTGCTAATTTGGCTTCTTGATTGTTTTTTTCTTGTAGGGTTTCAAGTGTGTCATTCCCTTGGTGGGGGAACTGGATCAGGCATGGGCACTCTTCTTATTTCAAAGATCAGGGAAGAATACCCTGATCGCATGATGCTCACTTTCTCGGTTTTCCCATCCCCTAAGGTCTCAGACACTGTCGTCGAGCCCTATAATGCAACCCTGTCTGTTCACCAGCTCGTCGAGAATGCAGACGAGTGCATGGTCCTTGACAATGAAGCACTCTATGACATATGTTTCAGAACTCTCAAGCTCACCACACCTAGCTGTAAGTTTTGTACCAACAAGCCTAACTTATGACTTGTATCCGAAACCTGAATTCTGACACCTTTTTTTTTTTTTTGCCTACAGTTGGGGACCTGAACCATCTAATATCCGCAACAATGAGTGGAGTCACTTGCTGCCTTCGATTCCCAGGACAGCTGAACTCCGACCTACGAAAGCTTGCGGTCAATCTGATCCCCTTCCCTCGTCTCCACTTCTTTATGGTTGGATTTGCTCCCTTGACCTCCCGCGGATCACAACAATATCGGTCCTTAACCGTCCCCGAACTGACACAACAGATGTGGGACGCTAAGAACATGATGTGCGCTGCTGACCCTCGACACGGTCGCTACCTTACCGCCTCCGCCATGTTCCGCGGCAAGATGAGCACGAAAGAAGTCGACGAGCAGATGATCAATGTGCAGAACAAGAACTCGTCATATTTCGTCGAGTGGATACCCAACAATGTTAAGTCCAGCGTCTGCGACATACCACCTAAAGGACTGCCGATGGCGTCGACATTCGTTGGCAACTCGACGTCCATCCAAGAAATGTTTAGGCGCGTAAGCGAACAGTTCACCGCCATGTTCAGGAGGAAGGCTTTCTTGCATTGGTACACCGGGGAGGGGATGGATGAGATGGAATTTACCGAGGCCGAGAGCAACATGAATGATTTGGTTTCCGAGTACCAGCAGTACCAGGATGCAACCGCAGACGATGAGGGTGATTACGAGGATCAAGAAGATCTGGACCAGGGAAGCTAAAGTTGATGCGCGTTGGTGTTTCTTTCTTTCAATAATAGCTTGCGATAGTATTATTTGGATTGAGAGGGTGATGAGTGAAATTGATGTACTGGTTTGTGTCTCTGTGTTCTGCTGTATGAAATTAAGTATATTTGGATTGATAATGTTGTCATTGTTCATCACTTTTTGTCACGTTGGTTTTTATTTAACGGGGTGGTGGTTGCAAGAATCTGAAGCTGAGCTGGACTTTAGAAGCAGTGGCCCTGGTCCAGGCACGATGACAAGTTGTCAGGTCCGTGCACATAGCTTTCCATATTGGGTACCAAACAACCTGAAATAAAATCATTCCTGTTATATTTGCAAGTTCCATACTTTTTTGTTCACATCGAGCATCAAGTTCCCAATATTTGCAAGTTCCATACTTTCCCAATCATTCCTGAGGAAAGCCGATAATGGTTCTTAGAAGTGTTCAGATCTAGTATCCCGAATCTACAATGTGTTGGGATCACTCCTTAATTGAGAAGATTCTAAAAAATTCTAAAACTTTCTGGAAAACTCTAGAGAAGTATAGAATTCTCTAGAAGCATGTGGAATCCTCTAGAATATTCTAGAGATGTGTGGAGCCTTCTGGAACATTCCGGAAGAGTATGGAATAGAATGGAGGAGTGTAGAGATTCCTTAGGAATCTCTAGAAAGTAAAGATATGTGTGGAGAATTCTAGAGAGCTAATCTCCACCCTCGGGTCAAATTAATCCCCACCACTCATTATGAAGGTGTAGTAGTACAAATAGGGATGGAAACTTTCATTCCTATCCATCCAAGATAAGAAAATAACACACTTCCTAGAGTGAGAGAAAACCTCTAATATAGAGAGTTAGAGAGCCTTTTTGAGAGAGAAGTGAGATAGCTTGAGAGTCCTAATTCTCAAGTTCGAGTGAGCCACCGAAGTGAGACAGTTTTATAAAATATAAATTCTTATAATCCTACTATTCTTTTGTATAGTGGAAGAACCTCCATATTGGAGGACCATAAACTCTTGTGCTCCAATTACTATCTTAATTTATAAGTGCCTATCTTAACTTCACGAGGCGAGAAAAACTGAGTTTTCCCAACAGTGGTATCAGAGCCAGGTTTGTCCGAAGTCATCGTTAGCTCGTGAAGTTCAAGATGGAGGATAATGTCACTCACGATGGAGACATGTTCAAGCTCACGGTCAACAACTACTTATACCGGAAGCCAATGATGGAGGACCATCTATACTGTAAGGATTTACATGAGCCCATCATCCACAAAACCAAGGTAGAAGGAAAGAGCAATGAAGAGTGGAAGCTGCTAAATCGGAAGGTCGTTGCTATGATTCGTAAGTATATTGATAAAACTCTCTTTGAACATGTTTCTACTTATACAAATGCTTATGAATTATGGATAAAGCTTGAGACTATGATTCAAAAGAAAACGCCTCATAATAAAACCCATTTAGTTCGATGGTTGGTGAAGTTGGAGTATAAGGATAGTCAAAGTATGATTGAGCACTTGAATAATTTCAAGGGGCTCGTAAATCAACTAACGGAAATTGACATGAAGATTGATGATGAGTTGCAAGACCTTCTACTCCTTAGTTCCCTGACAGAAAGTTGGGACACTCTTATGGTTACACTTAGTAACTCAGCTCCGGAAGGAAAGCTCACCATGGATCCCATCAGTGATAGCCTTCTCGGTGAAGAAGCAAGGAGAATGGAACGAGACAAATGTTGTCCATCCCGAGACAAATGTTGTTGAGAATCGGGATAGGAATGAAGGTCGTGGACGTAGGAAGAGTCGAGATCCGCACCAATCTCGAGGTCAGTCCAAGTCACGCTCAAAGATTACATGCTACTACTTGGAAGGATAGGCCACAAGAAAGTAGAGTGTCGATCCTTCAAGAGAGATCAAAAGGCCGGTAATGTTAAGCCAGACCAAATCAACCCAACGAAGAAGCAAGAAGAGAAGAGCACTACTGTCGTGGCTGCAAAAGAAGAACTGCTTTATCTCGTTGGAGAAGGTAATATCCTAAACATTTCTTATGATGATAGTTGTTGGATTATTGATTCTGGTGCTTCCTTCTATGTCACTCCCTATGGAAGTTTCTTCTCATCCTACCAAAGTGGTGACTTTGGTACGGTGTAAATGGGAAATCAAGATATGAGCAAAATTATCGGGATAGGAGACATCATCCTGACAACAAGCATTGGATCCAAGCTTGTCCTAAAAGATGTGAGGCACGTCTCAGCCATGCGCCTTAATCTTATTTCTGCTAGAAAGCTAGATGATGCTGGTCTGGTGAATTATTTTGGTGAAGGAAAGTGGAAGCTCACCAAAAAAAGTTTAATCATGGCTCAAGGAAAGAAGGAAGGATCATTGTACATGATGCAATTTAAACTCTATAAAGAGGAGGTAAATACCACCATCGGTGATATGGAGATATGGCAAAAACAACTCGAGCACATTAGAGAGAAAGGCCTTCACATGCTCGCTCGAAAGAAACTCCTCTCTGACATAAAAAAGTAAATCACTTGACATATGTGCTGATTGTTTAGCTGGAAAAAAACATAGAGTTTCTTTCCAAAGATCCTCCCCACCCACAAAGAGAAAGAACATTCTAGACCTCGTACACACCGACGTGTACTCGATGTCTGAGAAATCCATTGGTGGGGCATTGCATTTTTTCACCTTCATCGATGACCATTCAAAGAAAGTATGGTTACACCTATTAAAATCAAATGATCAAGTACTTGATGCATTCAATGAGTTCCATGCCCAAGTGGAACGTAAGATGGGATGGAAGATCAAGTGTGTTCGATCAGATGGAGGTGAGTATAGAGGTCCTTTCGAAGCCTATTGCAAGAAATATGTGATGGCTGGAGAAGACTCCACCCAAGACGCCACAGTTGAATGGACTAGCTAAGAGAAACTATTGAAGAAAGAGTTCGATGTGTACTCTCTCATGCCAAGTTGACCAAATCATTCTGGGGAGAAGCTGTGATGACCGTTGTTGACATAGTCAACCTCACACCATCAGTTACTTTGGACGGAGATATCCCAGAGGAGGTTTGGTCAGGCAAAAGGGCTTCTTAAAACTACCTCAAGGTGTTCAGATGCAGGGCATTTGTTCACATCCCCAAAGACGAGCGACCCAAGCTTGATGCAAAAACTAAGGAATGCATCTATCTTCGTTCTCCTAAGGATGAGTTCGGGTACCGACTTTGGGATCCAATCAACAAGAAGGTCATCCGAAGCCGAGACGTTGTATTCTTCGAAGACCAAACAATTGAAGACATCCATAAATCGGAGAGGCCAAGATTAAGAAGCACCAAGAGTGCAGACCTTACACCAGTTCGACGTGAGGATAATGCCACACCTGAAAATAATGATGCTGAAGATCATGAGCTTATCCTAGAGCAAAACAACCAGGAGTTTCATGATGAACCAATTCAGGAAGAACCTCAGTCTAGCTCTTCACTAGTGCTCTAGTTAAGATGATCTTCAAGGGACCGAAGGCCATCTTCCTAATATAGCACAGAGGAGTTTGCGATGCTCACCGATGAGGGGGGGCCTCAAAGTTATAAGGAGGTCATAACTGACAGTCATAAAGTGGAGTGGATAAGAGCCATGCAAGAGGAGATACAATCCTTGCACGAGAATAACACTTATGAACTAGTGGAGCTACCAAGAGGGAGACGAGCCTTGAGGAATAAGTGGGTGTATCAAATCAAGACTGAAGACAGTAGCTCAAAGCCCTGCTACAAAGCTCGGTTGGTCGTAAAAAGATTCGGTCAAGAGAAAGGTATTGACTTTGAAGAAATATTCTCTCCAGTGGTAAAGATGTCATCCAGCCGAGTTGTTCTTGGCCTAGTAGCAGTGCAAGACTTGGAGATCGAGTAGCTCGATGTTAAGACAGCATTCCTTCATGATGATCTAGAGGCAGAGATATACATGGAGCAGCCTGAGGGGTTCAAAGTTCCAGGCAAAGAAAATTTGGTGTGCCGCCTAATGAAGAGTCTATATAGTCTTAAGCAAGCACCTAGGCAATGGTACAAGAAGTTCGGCTCTTTCATGGCAAAACATGATTTCAAAAGGACGGAGAGTGATCATTGTGTCTTCATAAAGTGGTATGCAGGGGCAACTTTCTCATACCTCTACTCTATGTTGATGATATGTTGATTGTTGGACAAGATCGCATAAAGATGGCTGCTTTGAAGAAAGATCTAAGCAAGAGCTTTGTCATGAAAGATTTGGGACCAGCTAGACAAATCCCTGGGATGGGGATCACTCGTGATAGATCAAAGAAGTTGCTATGGCTATCCCAAGAGAGGTACATTGAGAAGGTGCTAGAAAGATTCAACATGCATAAAGCAAAGCCGGTCAACACACCACTTGCTAGACACTTCAAGATGAGCTCGAAGCAAAGTCCCACAAGTGAGAAAGAAATGGATGAAATAAAGACGATTCCATATTCATCTATAGTAAGCAGTCTCATGTATGCAATGGTGTCACGCCCCGCTTCCCAAAATACAGGGGAATAGGGACGTGAACAAGCCCGCGACGTATTAGATTGAGGAGAGATAAGTGCTAGACCTCTTCTTCTCAATCTAATACGCTAAGCGTCTGGAAATAATACAAAGCGAAGTCACAGGTCCCCGATCACAATAGCAAGAATATAAAGACAACTCAGAATAAAATAATACATATCACAAATGAACATCATCTCAGACATAAAATGCGGGTCAAACATGCCCTTATACAAATCTGAATAAATGAATACTAAAGAGATATAAAATACACTGGTCAAAAGGAAATGAATGTGCTGCAGACAAACTGAAAGGAATGACTAAGCTTCGGCTTGTTTTTCAGCTCCATCTACAAGGCACTCTTGTTGAAAATCCTCTGGCTCCTGATGATCTCCCAGGTGAACCTGTTCTTCTCCTAAGTCTGACGTACACCAGAGAAAACAGGTGTACGTCAGGTGCATGACGCACGGCAAGACCCGACCCCACAAAGAAAATAGGAACGGTCGAAAATCCAATACGAAAAACGATACGATAACAAAAACAATAAAATAACGTATAACTAAAATCCACAAATCAACATGCGGAAACACTACTAACATGATAAACATAAAGCATCCAAAATCGGCCAGGTAACGAGATCATGCAGCTAGCGATCAGAAACAATCATACGAACAACAGGGCATACAATAGATGGAATTAATACTTAAAAATCTACAACATGAGACGTAGTACGTCGAGCGAAATAATCCAAACAAAGAAACCCTCATGTATATACCATATGTCTCAAATTGTAGATAATTAAATATTAATCCTAATCTATGTATGAAAAGAAAACAACTAGTCATCCTATCACAACTCACTGGTTCACCTCTCACATATAGTCAAAACTCATATCCACGAATAACCAGTTGTTCAAATCATCCACACATAACGATTCACTGTCCCCTCAGACCCACCCCAGCGCTACACAGGAATATCGCTGGTGCGAGCCTGGAAATAATCAACTATCAATATCACCTCAGACCCACCCCAACGCTACACAGGAATTTCGTTGGTGCTAGCCTGGAAATAATCAACTATCAATATCACCTCAGACCCACCCTAACGCTACACAGGAATTTCGTTGGTGCGAGCCTGGAATAATCAACAAGCATAATATCACATCACCTCAGACCCACCCCAACGCTACACAGGAATTTCGTTGGAGCGAGCCTGGAATAATCAACAATACCACATATCATAACTCCTCGGACCCACCCCGGTGACTACACAAACTCCACCAGCGCGAGCCCGGAATACAACCATAATCACAGATATCTCAACTCCTCTCGTTTTTCTAAATCACACAAGCCCCTAGATCTAATTCTTGTCACACAGGTCACTATAGTCATAAACTCCTAAGGATTCTCAATCACCACATTGAACAATCAATGCAACTAATCATGTGCAATAATATCATAGCATATCATATAATCAAAATAAGAATTATAAATCATAAACAGCATCTACATAATTCAGAAAAAATAATCTTTTTCTAAATTAGTTCATTTAAATTATTTCGCTTAACAATTAATCTAAACTAATTCAATTTTCAAAATAAATTCTTTTAAATTATTATAATTATCTAAAAATGATTCTTTTGCCGAACTAAATTCTTTTAATTCATTATAATTATTCTAAAAAATATCATTTATCATATTACCATGATATAATTAATATTCTTCAGCAATTAATCCCACGCAGATAAATACGTCACAATTAAACTATGCAAATAATTTATAAAAATGTAAATAATCAAAATACGAGACAGGAGAGCGGAATCTTGCCTCGGGGTTTTGTCGAACGAATCGACGCTGACGTGTGAGACTACGGCCCGCGGATGAGGTGACGGCGTCGGTGGTGCACGGCGGCGAGGAGGGATCGGACTGCAGCGGCAACGGCGGTGGTCGAGGGAATGCGGGCGGTGGATCTGATTGGAGAGGTGGCGGCTTGGGCTAAGGCGCGATGGCTGCTGCTGGTGCACGGGGCGAGCTCGGGGCGGTGACGAGCTTGGCGGCGGACGTTGGCGGACACGGAGGCGGAGGCGGTTTCAAGCGGGCTGGAGGAGGTCGACGAGGGCAGTGAGGAGGAGATCGGAGGGAGGAACGGCGACTGGCGGCAGCTGAGGGCGGCGACGACTGGTTCGGGCAGAGGGTTCAGGCGGCGGCGGTCAGGGATGCAGGCGGCGCTGGGTTCGACGGCTGCCTGGACGGGGCAACGGCGGCTTGAGGCGGAGGAGGTTGGGTTGCGGAGCGGGTTCGGCGGTTGAGCGAGCCGAGCGGGTTGTTGCTGGTCGGAGGAGGACAAGGGGATGGCGGTTCTGGGGTGCAGCGGCCTGGGCTTGCCAGCGGCGAAGCGGGGGCGGAGCGCCGACGGTTCGACGGTGGGTCGGAGGTCAGGCCGACGGGTTCGAGCGCGGGTCGGGGTGGGTTGCAGGCGGCAAACTCGGCGGCGGAGGGCTGGGTTCGGTGCTTGAGGAAGAAGAAGAAGAGAGAGGGGGTTTCTTTGGGTGAACTGATGGAGAGAGAGAGGGAGAGGGGTACGGTTGAAATGAAAAGAAGGGGAGAGAGAAAATAGAGATTGATTGGAGAGAGAGTATGAATTTATTTGGTATGGTTTTGAATTTTAAAATGAGAGAAAAAAATGGAAGGATTTATTTTTGGCTGGAGAAAAACATGAGGAGTGATTTAAGGTTGATTGGAAAATTGATTAATGAGATTATGGTAGGAATTTAAATGAGAGAAAATTAAGGGGAAAGAAGATTATGGGAAATATTTATTTATTTACTTATTCATAATATTTAAAAATAATCCTTATAATAATAATTAACCATATAATAATATTAATAAATAATTAACAGCTAAATATTTACATATGTACTAATATACTAAGCTCATGTTTACATTAATAATAACAAGGTCACTAATAATATTAGCTACTAAAAGATTATATATAAAAAATTACTAAACCGTAAATTAATATTTAGTAGAATTAATAAATACAAGGCTATATATTTTATTATTTATTTATTTTGAAAACTCAGAAAATTTCCAGAAATTAGGAAAAATATTAATAAAATATAATATAACATTTTAAATACTAGAAAAATTGTTTAAATACGTATCGAAAAATTACGGTTGTTACAAATGGTGTGCACAAGATTCGATATCGCTAAAAACACCCTAATGCCACTAGGAAGGAATCCTAGAGGAGGGTAAATAGGGTTTATGCTAATCTAATCCGATTTATGCCAAAATAAAACTAATTAACAAGTTATCCTAGAAAATATGATATGCAACAAGATATATAAGCAAGGATAAGAAACTAAGGGTGATATAAACACAAAACAATGTAAACAAGATAGTGGACAATATAAGCAAAGGGCAATTGACAATGGCGACAAGAATGAAATGAACAATGAGCACAAGTGAGACGTCAAGGCAATCACAAACACAAAAAGATAATTACGGAGTTCGGACCTTCCGTCCTATGTCTCCGTTCCCCACTCCCGGGGAGAAATCCATTATCACACCGGGTTTTCTACGCTCACCCGAATAACGTTTACAACACATAATATCGGTTTTTAACGCTCACCGATTAACGTTCACAATCTCACAATGTAACTACACAAGTCTCACCTCAAGTGTTGGCCTCTCACGTGTCTCCCTCAAGTGTTAGGAAGTACAACCTACCTCTAGTCATTACCACCTACCCTACTCCTCTTTGGACCGACTATGTCTCTCACCTCTACACTCTTCTTGGTATATTTGTACAATACAAAGTGAATCCTCACAATTAAGCTCTCTGCAACAAATGGTTGTTCTCTAAACAAGGTGAGAACTTAATTAAGCACAATTCAAAGTTACAATCTCTCACAACCCTAATTATACTATGTATGAAAATATTAGAAGCTCAAGTGGATGTGTGTAACAATGAGATTTAATAAAACAAACTAAACTCAAATAAATACTAGCTTAATAAAATAATAATCAAACAATATAAATGTAAAGCTAGATTGAGTTTAGGAAAACTTCTCTATAGATAACAAGAGGGAGAGAGAGAAGAGTTGAAGCTCAAACACAAATGGTGATCTCCTCTAGCTCTTGTGAAAATTGCTTCACAAAACCAAACTTGAAACAAACACTAAAAAAACTTAAACACCTTTTAAACTTGTTTAACAACTTTCTTGATTACTTCAGAATGTTAGAGGGCAAGAGGTATATATAGGATCAAGAAACAAAGCCCAAAACCCAAGTGAAATCCAGCAAAAAGACAAAAATAATAGAAACAAAAAACTAGTTGTTACTGTCGTCGGTCGACTGATCAGTCGACTGATAAGTTGACCGTTGCAGGCATTTTTCAGCTCATCAGTCGACTGACGATATTTATCAGTCGACTGATGGATCATCAGTCGACTGGTCAGTCGATCAAAATGAAACAAAAATTTTTTGTTGATTCCAGGCATATTCTTCAGTCGACATATCAGTCGACTGATTTCATCAGTCGACTTACCAATCGACTGATAACAGGTTATCAGCCTGAATCAAAATAGAAAAACTAATTTTTAAATCTCTTTTAAAAATAGCAAATAAAATTAGAAAAATATAAAACTTTGGAAAATGATTGTAGACATGATAATGCACATGTTACAAAAACTGGTTTTCAAATATCACCTCCTATTTGTAAAATATCATCATTTTGCAAAAATTTCCAAAAAAATGAAACTAAACATACATGTTTTTGACATATTGATTTAAACAAACTTTTGAAACTTTGTAAACTGATTTTGTAGACTTAATAAAATATGTATAAATTGATATTAAAGTCTATAAACTAATAAAATAATGTTTTCATAAAAACACCTATATTTTGATAAAATTAACAAATACGTGTGTGTGATTAATATGAGCTTAAAGTATTAACACACAAGTATAAACCTATACTACAAACACTATAAACTATATACCCGAGCTTGAAGGTCTTCAATATAGCTTGACTTGGTAAACTTGCGGATGAAGGTTGAACTTGGATTTTTAACATTAATTGCATTGCTTCACTTCACTATTCCCCCAACCTCCATTGGATATGATCGCGAATGATCGATTCCATCCATCCTCTAACATATTGTTTGGCTAGATTAAATACAAAATACAAATACTAGACAAACAATATTAGATGTAAATTGTTTGTAAATCATCATCAAAACAAAAGGCTAATAATCACCTATGCAGTTGGTGTTGTTAGTCGTTTCTTAGCTAATCCGGGGAAGGAACACTGGGCTACAATCAAATAGATCCTCCGGTATCTACGCGGTACTTAAAAGAAGTGTTTATGCTTTGAAAATGGAAAACATGTGCTAGAGGGATACACAGATACAGACTAGGCCGGTGACATTGATTTTAGGAAATCAACGTCAGGATATATACCTAACTACTTTTGCAGGGGGAGCTGTTTCCTGGCAATCAAAGTTATAAAAGTGCGTTGCATTGTCCACTACTAAGGCAGAGTACATCGTAGCTACTAAAGCTTGCAAGGAGATGCTATGGATGAAGAATTTGTTGCTTGAGCTGGGAGTAGATCAAGACATGTATGTCTTGAAGTGTGACAACCAAAGTGTAATTTACTTAGCAAATAATTCAACTTTTCATTCCCGCACAAAGCACATTGATACACGGTATCACTGGATCCGAGAAGCTCTCGAAGAAAATCACATACATCTTGACAAGGTTCACACAGATGAAAACTGATCAGACATGATGACTAAGGTAATACCGTCCAAGAAGTTTAAAGAATGCTGTCAAGGTGCTGGTTTGCTACTACCTCCCAATAAAGTTGGGAGGGGGAGATTTGTTGGGATCACTCCTTAATTGGAAAGATTCTAGAAAATTCTAGAACTTTCTAAAGAAATCTAGAGAAGTGTAGAATTCTCTAGAAGCATGTGGAATCCTCTAGAATATTCTAGAGATGTGTGAAGCTTTCTGGAACATTCAGAAAGAGTATGGAATAGAATGGAGGAGTGTAGAGATTCCTTAGAATTCTCTAGAAAGTAAAGATATGTGTGGAGAATTCTAGAGAGCTAATCTCCACCCTTGGATCAAATTAATCCTCACCACTCATTATGAAGGTGAAGTAGTATAAATAGGGGTGGAAGCCTTCATTCCTATCCATTCAAGGCAAGAAAACAATCCACTTCTTAGAGTGAGAGAAAACCTCTAATATAGAGAGTTGGAGAGTCTTTTTGAGAGAGAATTGAGATAGCTTGAGAGTCCTAATCCTCAAGTTCGAGTGAGCCACTGAAGTGAGACAGTTTTGTAAAATATAAATTCTTGTAATCTTACTATTCTTTTGTATAGTGGAAGAACCTCCATATTTGAGGACCATAAACTCTTGTGCTCTCATTACTATCTTAATTTATAAGTGTCTATCTTAACTTCAAGAGGCGGGAAAGACCGAGTTTTCCCAACACAATGTACGTCCTAATGCGGGGCAATCGTGAGCCATCCATCAAAGAATTTTAAGATATATTAGAATAATTTTTATTTTAATAATAATTAATTTGATTCCGTGCAATCTTTTATTTTAGTTAGGATTTCTCTAGTATTTGAATTTGATCTCTTTCTAATCTGGTTAGGACTTTGCTCGATTGCATCTCTTTTTGTTAGGTTTTGATTTAATTAGAATTTGTATTTGCTTCCTTAAGTGTTTAGTTGCCTTCTTTTTATTTTAATAATAATTAATACTTGTGTAGCTGGAGGATAACAATTAGCACCATCAGAGTAAGTGACCTTGTGCTGGTTATAAAAATATGAAGGCATATACAGGCCAGGGATGCATTTTGATACGAACTGATAAAATTAAAATGGAGCCCTTGGTCTCACTAAATAAAGAGAAATGTGATAGAGCTCATTCAAATGATGCTAGAAAATCAGGGAAAATTATCTGGCATCCCAATCCTGAGGCTTAGGGGCTGTTTGGTTGGTTTCTTTTGCCCCTAATTCCTTGTCAAAACTGACAGCTGTCAGTTTTGTCAGCTTTCTTGCCAAAACATCTTTTTTGAAGGCGTTTTGGCAAGAAAGCTGCCAAAGCTGTCAGTTTTGGCAGAGAATCAGGGGAAAAAGAAACAAAACAAACAGCCCCTTAACAACATTTCAACATTGGTATCTGTGAAATGTTAAATCTTTGATTTTAGGCATGGATACTGAGCATCAGATTCCAACATGGGAAAAGGGTGTTGAACATGGCAACCCTTCACTATATCTAACCACTACACGTGTATTTTATGTACGTATATAATTTTTTATACGTATACGTTTTTTATTTTACAAAAGCAGAAGGAACTAAAATAGCTCCAAACTATCATGTTATACACCCCCTAGAAGTTTGCTAGTATTGCTTTCATAACTTTCTTATGTGTATGTTTGATATAGAGAAAAAAGAAATAAATGTTGGAAAACCATAGAAACGACTTTACCCTTTTTCATTTGTTTGTTTGTTTGTTTTGTTTTTGTTTTTTTTTTCAGCATATTGAAAATAACAAAGTTACAAATTCTTTTGAGAAATATATGGTTTTCATTTATTCTTTCTAAATAGATTTGAAGACGACTTTTCAATCACCAGATAACTTAAATCCAAAGTGTAATCATGCTTCTTTTCTTTTAATATTTGGATGCTTCCGGCGAGAATTTTAAGTAGGCCCAAGAAACAAATAAACAACAACAAGGTTTGTATCCCACATTTTAGGGTTAGCCAAAAGATCATGTTTTTCTTTTAGTTTTATCAAGAGCTACCTCCCCCCATTAAGTTGTTTACTATCATAACCATTGTTTAAAAAATCCCGTTGTTTAACTCGTACCTAACCTAAAAGGCCTTAAACGTTACATATATAACCTTATGAAACAAACTAAGACACAACATAACTATATGTTATTATAATATAATATGCGTTATTTCAATATAACTTATGCTATTTCAATTTAACATGCTTAATTTCAATATAACTTATATTATTTTCAATATTAAGTTCAAGAGACTTGAGGGTATATCCTTACTTAAAACTTGAAGTAGCTAAGTAATTATTTCTGAATTGTTGTTAGGTCTTCATGTCTTGTTGGTGACAGCATTATCTGATTGTGAAATTATGAATATGATTGATAAAACAAATGTAGTTATGAGCGAGCTATAAATGTAAGATTATATATTTGAGTGCAAAAATGCCACAAGGACCCCAAATAGGGGACCCAAGGGGGGGACAGGTGAGGTGTTCCCCCTGAATGCATCATGTGAGGTGTCCCCCCTGAATGCATGATGAACAGTGCATCATGCATTCAGGGGGGCACCTCACACGTCCCCCATTGAGTCCCCTATTTTGGATCCCTATAGCAGCACCCATTTGAGTGTTCAATTGTGATACTTCCTAGTAAATCTATACAGCTTGTATTAAATTAAAAAAAATATTAAAATATTTCTATATTATGGTAGTTTGTTCCTAATTATTAAAATCATTATGAATATATTTTATATTTTCTTAAATTGAATAGTAAGAGAATATTTTGTCCTATTGGGTAGGTTAATTTTGAAATCGGAACTCACATTCACATGAGTTGGGGAGTGATTGGAAATTAAAATAAGCGGATGAGAATATGACACCTCACTACCAAGCACAAAATTTATATTTGGTACCAAGCATATACATTTCACACACACA